>PVKY010000026.1:0-115327 GCA_004027775.1 Bradypus variegatus | reverse complement strand
AGCTGGGAAGGCACGTGGCTGGCATCTGCTCCAAAGTTCTGGTTTCAAAATTGCTTTCTCCACGGACATTCCTCTCTAGGCTTCAGCTCCTCAAAAATGTCACTCTTAGTTGCTCTTGGAGAATTTGTCCTCTCTTAGCTTCTCCGGAGCAAAAATCTGCTTTCAAAGGCCGTCTCTATAAGCTGAAGCTCTTCTCTCAGCTCTTGTGCATTCTTCAAAATGTCCTTCTTGGCTGTACCTGTCTGCTGATGGTGAGCAGGCAGAATGGTGTAGCCTTTCTGGAGGTCAGTGTGACGGTTCCACGGAAAGCTAAGTATGTGGGTGCCATAAGGTCCTGCAACCTCATTATGGGGTATGTACCTGGAAGATCTGAGAGCAGAGACATGAATGGACATTTGCACACTGGTGTTTGCGGAGGCAGTATTCATGATTTGCAATGGGGGGAGGTGGCCTAAGTGCACATTGACTGAGGAACAGAATGGTGAACTGTGGTGTGTGCATATAATGGAACATTGAGCAACTATGAGAAAGAGTGAAGCTGTGAGATACGCATCGAAGTGAATGGATCCTGTACACAGCATTTTGAGTGAAGTACACCAGAGACAGAGAGAAACGCTATAATGCCTCACCAATATGTACTAACTACAATATGTAAACTCAGAACTGAATCTTAGAACACAGTCTAAGAGGGGGACAATTATCTAATGGTCCCTAGATTGTAAGCTCTTACAGCAGTCAAATCTATTCCTGATTTGTAATGCCTGTCTCCAAACTCTGAGATGCTGATCCCTTAGTGTATGACCTGATTGGTCTCTGGAACAATGCGTATCTCGGAGACACCTGAAATGCAGAGCTAGAGCTCGGCAGATATGAATGTCAGGATCAGTGCATACAGGAACTGTTAAAAAAAGAAAAAAAGCTGAAAAAGAGCCCAGATATGAACGAGGCAGAGCTGGTTAAGACCAGGGCAAATTGGGCCAAACAGTACAGGTTGAAACTGAGTGTGTTTTAAAACTTCAGCTTCTTTGTGAGACCAAGGGAAGAGATGTCTGTGTGGTGCAGGATCTATATTTTCTAAACAGTATAACTCGACAGTCAGTTTATTCAAACACCACAATTACATGGACCTTTGGATAGAAGGTGAGATACGGTAGGTTAGTATAAGTTAGAGCGAAACAGTGACACATCCCAAAGTAATTTGGGTGGAGAATAAAAATATATTTACAGGCCCCCCCTGAGGAGCTGGGGGAAAGCACGGAAGTGTTAGACTTCCTCACCTGGACTGACACTGATGTTCTCACAAACATTAGGACTGGTGGTCTGATGTACTGAGCCCTCTGTCATGGAACTTGCCCTTATGATAGTGTGAAGCTCATTACTACAAAGGAGAGACTAAACTTAATATAATTGTACCTAGGAGTTTTCCCCTGAATTTGCCTCTTTGTTGCTCAGATGTGGCCCTCTCTCTCTAGCTGAGCCACCTCAGCAGGAGAACTCACTGCCCTCCCCACTACGTGGGACCTGACTTCCAGGGTTGTAAATCCCACTGGCAGCACAGAATATGACTCCCTGGGATGAGTCTGGACCTGGCATCATGGATTGAGAATATCTTCTTTACCAAAATGGGGATGCAAAATGAGATGAAATAGTTTCAGTGGTTGAGCGATTTCAAATGGAGTCGAGAGGTCACTCTGGTGGACATTCTTATGCACTTTATAGATAACACCTCTTAGGTTTTAATGTATTGGAATAGCTAGAAGTAAATACCTGAAACTATCAAACTCCAACCCAGTAGTCTGGACTCCTGAAGACGATTGTATAACAATGTAGATTACAAGGGGAGACAGTGTGATTGTGAAAACCTTGTGGATCACACTCCCTTTATCCAGTGTATGGATGGATGAGTAGAAAAATGGGGACAAAAACTAAATGAAAAAATAGGGTGGGATGGGGGAATGATTTGGGTGTTCATTTTTGGTTTTGTTTTTTGTTCTTGTTCTGATCCTTTCTGGTGTGGGGAGGGTGTTCAGAGGTGGGTTGTGGTGATGAATGCGTGACTGTATGGTCATGCTGTGAACAGTTAATTGTACACCATGGATGACTGTATGGTATGTGAATATATTTCAATAAAACTGAATTTAATTAAAAAAATAAATCGGGGTGATGGATGCTTAACTATATGATGGTACTGTGAAGAATTGATTGCACACCATGGATGAGTGTATGGTATGTGAATATATCTCAGTAAAACTGAGTTTAATTTTTAAAAATCAAGCAGAACAGATAACGGCATGGATAGTACACTTCAATAAATTAAATTGATTTAAAAAAAAAAGTCCCTCTTGGCTGTAGCAAGCTCGCTCCTTCTGTCTGAGCTTACCTAGTGCTCCAGTGAACTAATCAAGGCCCATGCTGAATGGGCGGGACCACACCTCCATGGAAATTATCCAATCAGAATCATCACCCACAGTGGGTGAATCACATCTCCATGGAAACACTCAAAGAATGACAATCTAATCAACACTAAAATGTCTGCCCCACAAGATTGCATCAAAGATAATGGGGGACATAACACATTCAACCTGGCACGTGGGTCAAGGGACATATTTGAAGGAACTGGCTCATGCCCTGAGTGGGAGGCCCGCAGGGTGGACGTGGCAGTTTCGGGTCTCGAGGCAGACTTTCTTCTGCTCTGGGAAACCTCAGTGTTTACATGAAGGCCTTCAGCTGGCCAGATGAGGCCCCCCGCCTTTGCAGAGGGGGACCCCATTACTGAGCCAGCTGATGGTGTGTGCTAGCCGCAGCTACCAAATACCTCCACAGCCACCTGGATTCGCATTTTTTTTCCTGGGGGGGGGGGACGGGGAGGGCTGGATTCGCATTTGATTAAACACCTGGTGCTGTGGCCCAGCCAAGTTGACACATATGACTGACCGTAACAGCCCGTGGAAAGGTCCAGAAAGGATGGAATCTGAAGCCATTCCTGCCATGCACTCCCTCTTTTTGGCTGCTCCAGACCCTGCTTCCCTCCTGCCTTCAAACGTGGGAGATCCACCTGCCGCCGGGCCTTTGCACGGGCTGGGCTGGCTGCTCAGCTCATTCCCTTCATGGGGTCCCACCCTCCCCACCTGGAATCACAGCAGCCCCTGCGCCACGCCTGTGTGTCTCCTTGCCCCGTTCACGTTTCACAACGACCTTCCTTAATGCCCCTCACCCACCGCGCCCTCACCCCACCCTCACACCTACGATGTCCCCCAGAGGCCCACAGTCGATTGGCTCGAGGGAGCGACAGACTCAAAGTGGGCCAATCAGAGATTGGAGAATTTGGAGAATTTGGAGCTGGTACCCAGGGAGAGAATCACCCTTGATTTCAGTTGCTAGATATGTATAACATTGATGCAAATGTTTCCCTGGGGACTGAGGAGATGGGCCAAAGGCAGATGAACAGCGAGGGAAAAGAACAGCAGGAGGGGGAGAGAGAATGTTCGCACCATCAGGGACCTGGAACCCCCTCCCCCGTGAAGCACTGCCAGGATCCTCATCGACTCCCCTATTCTGATTAAGTGACCCAGTGGGTCTCTGCTTCCTGCCAGCACGAGCCCCACCTGTTCCACGGGCCCCCGTCTCTCCACCAGCATCTCTGCCCCAGTTCCCAGCCACCCTCGGGACACACAGCCTGGGTAGGAAGGAGATGTGGCTGTTGGGGAACTCCCCTGCACCCCGGGAACCGAGGACACCCACATGTGCGCCTCTTTCCAGGGGACATAGGTGTGGGGAGCCCTGGTCCATCTGCAGACTCGGCCCCTTCTGAGCCCGGCTCCAGGCTGGCTGCGGGGCCCGTGCGACACCGCAGTGGGCACAAAGATGTGACCCTGCTTCCACGGGGAGGAGGGAGGCTCCTGAACCTAAAAGTAAGATTCAGTGATTGTTATAAGGATAATGTAACTTTATATATTATTTAGATAACCAGGGGTGGAGAGGGCCATGGGACAGCAAGGGCCTCCTTTTATATCAGGTGGTCAGGGCTTGTGTCCCTGAAGAGGTGAAAATGTCCAGGAGGTGAGGAGGGGACATTCCAGGTCGAGGGAAGGCTGGAGGGGGAGAGCAAGGGAGAGAGCGCTGGAAAGAAAGCGAGGCAAGAGGGGCTGCAGGAACGCCGGGGGCCTCAGCAGGCCCATGTGTGACCCCTGTGAGCCTCCCAGGATCTCATGTGGGAAAGGGCGAGGAAGCAAGCCCAGAGAGGTCAAGCCAGTGGCTTCAGGCCCCACAGCGACTACACGGGGCCCCAGGGCTCAAACGCAGGGCAGCCACCGGGACGCAGCTCCTCCTTCCACCTCGACCAGAGCTGGTGTTAAAAAGCAGAGGACTGTTTCCGTCAGTGGCTGCCCCGGCCCGCAGTCCCACCGGCAGTGCACCAAGGCCCCAATTCCTTGAGGTCCCCCTTCGTTTGTGCAGCTTCCACCGTTCTCACAGCCACCCCGTGTGCCCGAAGGGGATTCCGCTGTGATTCTGGTTATGTTGCCGAGCACCTCTTCATGTGCTTTTCGGACACAAGAGGCCACACATTCTGCCCATGGCAATGTCTGGAAAAGACCGGAAGCCAGTGCGTGGCGGCCAGGGGCTGGGTGGGGGTGGGCAGTGAGTGCTTCCCGGGGATGGCGTTTTCTTTTGGGGTGATGAGAACGTTCTGGAACCGGCAGAGGTGGAGGCTGCCCAGCACTGCGGATGGACCAGATGCCACTAGATTGTACACTTTAAAACGGTTAAAACGGGAACTTTCATGTGATGTGCATTTTTACCACAATAAAAAGCAAGGGCCTCCTGGGCTGCCTTGGGAGGGGGTTGCCGAATTACCACGCTGTCCTGTCCTAACCAGCTCCTTTCTGCCGTGTTTTTGGCACTTGTACCAGCAGGGCTGGACCCTTGAGAAGGTTTTGAGGAAAATGCCCCGAGAGGGCCTGTGGGGGGTTTTCCTGTGGGTCCTGGTTGGGTGTCAGGGCCAGTGGGGAGAATGGGCCGATCCCTGGACTTCGCTCCCTAAAGCAGAACTGGAGGCACCCAATTACGTGCCGTCCAAGTCCTGCCAGACGTGCCCACCCCCGATTAAATCAACACCCGGCCCCTTGTGCGACCCCCGAGAATGTGAGCTAATAACAATAAATAGTTATTTGGTTCCTTTTTACAGACACATTTGGACTGAATTTCAGGCAATTTTACAGGCAAACGCTGTTTCAATCGTTCCCAAATTCCCAAATTGCACGTGAAACACCTGCAGGGCACACATCTGGAGTTTAGACGTGCAGCCCACGTGTGTGCTCAGACATAAATCTGAAGCTGGCCCGAGACCCTGGCGGGATGGGTGCAGACCCTGCTGAGCTCTCCGGGAGTGTCTGACGGGCCCCGACATGGGCAGCTCAGACACCCCAGCTTTCTTTAGTCCCCTCCCACCAGGATGGCCTCAGGTGCTGCTCCATCCAGCAGAAAAGTTCTTCCAGAAATGCCCCCCACCCAAGGTCCATTTGCTCTCTGGCTGTAGCTCAGGGGACACCTCCTCCAGGAAGCGACCTTGACTGCCAGGCCAGCCCGTTTCCCGGTGCCCGGCACTCAGTGTCCCCGTGCTCAGTGTCCACGTGGCTCAGATGGGCTGTCTCCATCCGTCACTGATCCTGGTGCCATGGTGGGCCTGTCGCAGAGGCAGCGAACATCTACCAGCAGCGGACTTTAAGGAATTGACCCTTGGAAGTGAGGGTGGGCTTCATCCAACCAGCTGGAGGCCTTCAAAGCAAAGACGGAGGTTTCCCCAAGGAAGAAGGAATTCTGCCTCCACACTGCAGGCTCAGCTCCTGCCTGTTTGTAGCCACCAGCCTGCCCTGCAGATTTCAGACTTGTGGCCCCTAAGAGTGTGCGCCATTTCCTTGAAATAAATCCCTCTGTGTAGACATATACTACCGAGCTTCTGTTGGCCCCGTTTCTCCGGAGAAGCCTCCCCTGCCCTCTGCAATCCTTCATTTGTAGGATTCACTGCCTAGCGAATGTCTCACCACCCCAGCACCCAGCCCTAATGGGGCCCAGCCCCTGACACGCTCCTGATAAATAAACCATGGGTGCGTGAAGCAGTCTTCTCTGCTCCTGGATGCCCAGGAGTTGAATCAGCCCCTTGGGAAGTTGGGGAGCTGGACCGAGGCCAGAGGGGTCAGGCCTGCTGTTTAACCCCGGGATACCCAGTCACCCGGCATCCACCCATCCATCCACCCACTTCCCATCAGAGCCAAGCCCCGGGCGAGGAGTGGGCGCCCCTCCCAGGGCTGCGCGCCCAGTGGGAGAAGGTGCAGGACACCAGACGTTGTTACAAGATGATCTCCAAGATGGTCACTGGGTAACGAGGAAGGAATGGACGTTTTTTTACCAGCACATGGGGCAAGCAACGCAAGCCACGGCCCAAGCCCTCGAGGAGCTCACAGTCCAATCGGGGTGATGAGTGTGGCACCCCGAGGGCTGAAATGAACAGGTGGGGCCACCTCAGGCTGGAACCACAGTCTCTCTCTCCCAGGCTGCGGGGGCTTCACCTGCAGCCCGGAGCTCAGACACCCCTGACTGTGGCCCGAGCATCGTCTCCCCTGGACTCCTCGGTGCACTGTCCAAGCCGCAGGCCCCGGCAGGTCATTTGGGATGAGCTTGTGGGTCCAGCCCCTGCCTCTGTGTGTGGGGGATAAAGCCACCCCAAGCCAGGCTCCCCTGCTCCCTCTGCATCGGAGTCACTGGGGGTGAGGGTTAAAATGCAAACCATTGACCCCAAAGAGCCGCAACCCCTAGGGGAGGGTGAGAGGCCCTGCCTTCAGCCAAGCTTCTCTCTGAACCTGCGGGCCTGTAAATCGAGGCCGCGGTCTCCTAAACGCTGAACCACAGCCTGGTGTTCTGCATTCAGCACCCCAGCTGGACTCGGCCCTGACTCGAGGCTCCCCTGCCCGCCGGCCACGTTAGAGACACTCGAAGTGCTCGTGAGATTCTTGCTCATTGAGTCTTTCCTTATTTACAAAATTACTATCTTGAAATTCATCTTGTAACAAAATATAGACCACAAAGGCTCTGGGTGTTCTTTTCAAGGACGATGGGGACTTCTTTCCGGATCGCTGCTGGGGGCTCGGCAGCCGCTGCTGGTTCTCGTCTTTCCTCCTTGTTGACAAAAACCCACCGCCCGCGGCTGCGGCAGCAGGGCCAGGAGCCCGCTGTCCTGCAGCCCCTGTGGCGAGGGTGCCGGGTCAGCCGCGTTCTGATCGTGGAGTTAAGGGGACCCTGGGGTGGGGAGGGGGCTGCTGGTGGGGCAGAATTTCCCCCTAATAAAGAGATTCCCAGGACAGGAGCCCACCCCTCGCTTCCTGACTCGGGTTCTACAGTGTGGGATGCGGGGCCGGGGCTGGAGCCGCCGTATTGGGATCATGAGGCGACAAGTCACAGCAAGTTGAGAGGTCGCTGGAGTGGGTGAGCTCAGAGGCTCCTTGAGGACACTGACGGACCAAACCTCTCCTCCCTGGACACGCCGGGCTGGCACCCCCTCTGCCTCCAGATTCCGTGTTTTGTGGGGGTACTTAGAGGCCGTTTTGGCTTAAATCACTATTAGTTGGGTGTTTTATTATTTACAACCAAGTGCAGCTGAGCTACCACTTGGCTACTCCATCCCACTCTCCTGGAATTCCGCCCCAGGAATTCCAGGAGCTAAACGAGGCATTTCTAGGAATGTCAACCAGCCCGGGGCTTCCCGTCACCCCCTGGAGTCCTGATGCCCCCCTCGCTCACAGAGCACTGACACTGGCAGCTCTGGGGCACTATGGACCTAACCTTCCCGTGACTCAGTTTCCTCCATATAAAGGAGGAATGAAACTACCCCCTTGCATAAAATACGTGAGGAAACATGAGCTCACTCCCCCTCCTTCATCCCTTCCAGGGGTCTTTTTCTTTGCCTTCTCCCATATTGGGGTGTCTTTCTCCCTCTGCAGACATCGAGGACTCCACCCTCTCTGGCCCTCTCAGACCTGTAGTGTACCCCTTCAGGGGACCCACCTGCCTCGTTGCTCTTTATTCCAGGGATGCGCTTCTTAGTTGCTAACACCTGCTTCACCGATGAACGACTGGCCATCCTGCTCTTGAAAGAGCCTAGCCCCTCACTCTTGTGTCACAGGAACCAAAGCCCCACTTTTCTGGGGTGGCCTCAGTTTCCCTGGGACACCCCCAGCTGGACAGCCCCTAGCTGACTGCCGTAAGCATTACATTTACGCTGGATGCCTGGCTCCGAAGACCACGCGAGAAAAGAATGTGAACCGGCACACCAATAATTTTTGGATCAGTTGCATGTTGTTGATATGATAATCTTTTTGATACATCGGGTTAAATAAAATTAATTTCATCTGATTCTATTTTTTGACATGACCACTAGAAAATGCAGAATTCCGCGTGTGGCTCACAATCGAGCACTCACACTATGTTTCTACCGGATGGCACTGTTCTGGGGGCAGGAAGGGCTGTCTGGGTGCAGCCCCACATTCCCGAAGTTCCCCTCGGTCCTCAACCTCCCAGCCCTCCTCTCCTCCCTGGACATGCCTGGCTGACGCCTCCCCGGACAGCCCTTCCCTTCTTGGAGGCCCTGGTTGGTCCCCGGGGTCAGGGACTCTTCTTTCAGTGACTCTTTCTTCAGTGACCGTCTACTGCCTGGTGGTGCGTCTGAAACTTTGCAGGTTCAACCATTTGTTAATGAATGGCTTTAAATAAATTAGCGAGGACACGCATGAAGCAAGATGGTATCTTGGGGGCCAGTGATGAGCACACGACAGCAGAGGCGGCCACTCCTCCAGACAGTGGGGTGCTGTCCTCAGGTCAGCCTCGGTGCTGGCAGCTCACCCGGAGTGGAAACAGCCCAGGGTGCAAACGAGCCTCAAAAACAGTCGTGAGTGTTTGACACATGCATCAGCCTGCTCTTCCACCCATGCCTTCCCCCTCTGTTTTATTTGCACATTTCCCTTCATTTTCCATTTGTGTACACACTTGTCAGGATTGAAATTGCACATGTTTTCTTTTTTGTGTTTTACATTTAACGTGGTGTCACTCACGTTTTCCCAGATTTCTGTACGTGCTTAAATCAGCTGCCAAACATTCAAACTGATCATATTTTGCTATTTCAAAATGTGATATTCATGTTCTTTGTTATAGAACAGGGGTTGGTAAAAAATTCACCTGTTTTTGTAAATAAAGTTGTATTGGAAAACAGCCACGCTCGTTCATTTGCACATGGGCGTGGCTGTGTTGGCTCTGCAGGGGCAGAATCGAGGCTGTGTGTGAGGCTGTGTGTATGTGGCCCGCGAAGCTGCAAACAGTCACTGCCTGGCCCTTTATGAAGAAGTTAATCCCTGCTCTAGACACTTAGTTCCCAGTTACCAGCAGTTAGATAACCTGGCAGAGGATAACGTTGTACATTTCATTTCTAACTTTTGATGCCACTTTTCCATGGTGTAAAATCTTAGGGAAGGGGAAGAAATCAAGAAAAAACTTCCAGGTTCCCAGGTCATTGGCTGGGGGTAGAGAATGGGGAGTGGCGGTTTAATTGGTACAGAATTTCTATTTAAGTTGGTTGTTAATGTCTGGAAATGGATGGTGGTGGTGGCAGCACATTATTTTGATTGTAATTAGCATCACTGAATCATACAGGTGAATGTGGTTAAAACAGGACACCTTAGATTGAGTATGTTATCGGAATAAAAATTAAAAGATAAAACGTAGGAATGTGTAACACAGAGACCCCTATTGTAGACGCTGGACTGTAATTAATAGCACAGATATAAGATGTTCTTTCATGAATTACAACAAATATATGATACATACAAAGTGTTAATAATAGGGTGTTGTATGGGAAAAATACACCTAATAAAAACTATGGGTGATAGTTAATAGTACTATTTTAATAATCTTTCATCAATTGTAACAAAGGGAACTATTGTTTAAAAATAGAACAATTACAAAAACGTGCTGTCATCAATTATAACAAATGAAATATGCTGGAGTTGGAGTGGTGTATCGGAACCCTGTATTTTATTCACAATTGTCCTGGAAAACCACAACTTCTCTATTAAAAATTTTTAAAAAAATCTTAGGGAAGGAAGTAGTAGACTAAAGAGAATTAACAATTTTATAACAGTTTGTTTTCCTCCAGATTTAAAATCATGTTGTGTAAAATTTACTAGGCCACCAAAATTAAATGAATGCTCCAGTTACACTACAATCAAATAAGCTCTGAATGTTACTATTTGGAACATCAGGGGTTAATACAGGATGTATTAAAATGACACTTGAGGGCTTCTTCAATTTCATCACTTTGAATTTAGTGACCTGATTTATATTTGGCGGTGGCATTACTTTCCTAAAAGTCCAATGACAAAGTTACAGTGAACCTTTTATTAAATGGAGCCTCAGACACCTTGGCTTGTTGTGAAAAACCCTTCTCCAGAGAAAAGGGGTTTTTTTTTTTTCAGGGAATTAATCTATGTAGGGGGCTGCAATTTCAGCATGGTGCCCCTCCTTGGGGTTAGTTAAGGTTGTTGGAGAAGACTAAGTAGGTTACAGTCTAGGCACCAGATGCCATGGAGATGTTGGATTTCTTTCCCCAGCCTGCTGATGGTTACCTCCCAGGAAACTCATAAATAAGGAACTTTAACACAGCTCTCCATGGGCCTCCCCAGCCTCCACGGCTGAGCCTTGGTTGACCAGCTGGCTCACGAGGTCGGAGCTGCTCTGTGCCTCAGTGTGGGATGGCCCCGGGCTGGAGTTGTGTTTGTCTTTTGTGTTCCCATGGCCTTTCTGTAGCAGATCGACACTTGCTGAGAGGCTGACTAGTCCATGGCAGCCAACCAAGAGCCCCCAGGCAGAGGAGAAGCAAAATTTCATGATTTGTTTATGCTATTTCTCAAGTTGACCAGGAAGACATTGTCAGACGTCACTCAGCCCCACAGTCCTCCACCCTGCCTTTGTCCTAGGAGGCACCCGCCTGCACCGAGCCTGGTGGGGGACAAAAGGAAGCTTTCTGGTGTAAAGTTGTAAAAGAAAGTGTATCTTGAAATAGACTAAATTAGGAATCCCTTTAAACACGGCTAACAGGGCCCTTTGTGGTCCATTGCAGTGGTTTTCACCCCCAGCTACACAGCAGAATCCCTGTGGGGAGCTTCTGAAAACCACAGCTACTCTCCCTGATTTGATCCATCAGGGGTAGGACTCCATCACACCTATTTCTTAAGAACTCCCCAAGGAGGTTCCATCACGCTTCCAGAGCTGAGAACTGCTGGCTCCTGCTCACCCCAGTGGCTTCTCTTCTTGGCCCCTCCACACCCCCCAGGTCCCCTCCCAGTTCCCCTCCGTGCCCTCCAGCCACACCCACGTTCCCGCGATGCCCAGAGGCGCTGCGTGCTTTCCTTCCTTTATGCAGACACGTCCTCCACCCGCGCCTCTCCCCTCCCTCCCCGCCCGACCCACCCTTACTCACCCACCAGATCAGATATGAAATAAGATAGGGATGTGGGTGTAAATTAAATACGGCCCAGATTTTAGGGACTAACCCACCTGGATGCAGATCTGAATTCCAGCATGCAATGGCTGCTCGATTTGAGGCAAATGGCAGCACGTCAACCTCACTTTTCTCCCTTGTAGGGTGGAAATAATGACACTTAATTGGTGGAGTTTATTGTGAAGATGGTTGGATGGCATATGTTGTCAAGGCAGACTAGGTTAGAGAAATGCATCCTTAATAAATAATAGTTTTTTTAAAAATTTTTGTAATTGCTACTAAAGCATCCACCCTTGAGAGGGAATCCAACTACCCACTTTAATAGTGTTGCCAGTTTCCAACATGTTTCCCCAAAGGCCCTTTGAAAACTGCCTGCTTTTTCCTTCTGTAAAGGTTTGGCACTAACCTTTGAACTCTTTAGGGATAGCAGATCTTCATTCTTTGAAGGTTGGTTGGATTCTTAGACTAGTCAAATGTCTATCAGAGCCAGTTCTGGTGATTTGCTGATGTAATCAGCATGGCTCGTGTGGCAAGTGAAGAAAAGAAACCAATTTCCCAATTGGATTCTCTAGTTCTTGGAAGAATTTGAAAGTCACCAAGGTCAAGGATAAATCTAACATTGAGTGCTGCCTTTTTGGGCTGGGGTTTCCTATCTATTGGTTTGTTTATTTCCCACACATCTGTGATTGCTTTGCAGATGGAGGCTGGGAATAGATCCATGATAAAGACAGAAAAGTACTTGATCTTTCTAGGCGCACTCAGAATAATCAACAGACAGCATGGAAACAGTAATGACAATTAGCCTAATGAAGCAAAATGTGTTCAGAGCCTTTGTTTAATAAGACAGAAATGAAAAGACTAATATTAAAATGCCTCAATAATACAGACTAACTATAATGTGCAAACTCGGAGAATTAAATCTGAGAGTGCAGATTATCAGAGGAGGGCTTATTGTAAAGGTTCCTAAACTATAAGCTCTTACAGCAGTTACATCTATTCCTGAGTTGTAATGGTTATCTCCAAATTCCGAGATGCTGGGTTCTTTGTGTGTACCCTGGTTGGTCCCTGGAACTTCAGGTATCTGTGTGACACCTAAGACTCAGAGCCAGAGTTCAGCAGCCATGAATGTCAGCATTACCCCATACAGCAAATGTTACAGAAGCTGAAAAAAGAAGACTTTGGTTAGAGATATGAATGAAATCGACTTGGTTAGGACTATGCTAAATAATATGGTAAAGGACAATACTGACAGTGTTTTAAAACTTTGTCTTCTGTGTGAGACCAAAGGAAGAGATGTTTTTTGGCCCATAATTTTATATTTTCTGTATCACACTGTCTAATTTAACTTGTATGGTCAGTTTATTGGAGCACCATAATTACATGTAAATGTGAATACGGAGTGAGATCATGTTGGTTGTACAGGTTAGTGTGAAGCCCTGATACATCCCAGAGTAATTTGGGCAGAGAATAAAAAAAATTATTTGCAAAGCCCCTTAAGGGACTGGGGAAAAATGTTGAAATATTAAACTCCCCCATTGGGAAATTCCTGATATTCTTGCAAGTGTTGGGGACTACCGATTTAAGAGGCCAAGCCCTTGATCTTGGGGTTTGCCCTTATGAAGCTTGTTACTGCAAAGGAGACACTAAGCTTACTTATAACTGTGCCTGGGAGTCACCCCTAGAGAACCTCTTTTGTTGCTCAGATGTGGCCTCTCTCCCTAAGCCATCCTAGTAGATAAACTCACTGCCCTCCCTTCTACATGGGACATGACTCCCAGAGGTGTAAATCTCCCTGCAAATGAGGGACATGACTCCTGGGGATGAATCTGGACCCAGCATCAAGGGAGTGAGGAAGCCTTCTTGACCAAAAAGAGAGAAGAGAAATGAAATAAAATAAAGTTTCAGTGGCTGAGAGATCTCAAAAGGAGTCAAGAGGACATTCCAGAGATTATTCTTTTGTGTTATATAGATATCCCTTTTTAGTTTTTAGTGTATTGGAATAGCTGGAAGGAAATGCCTGCAACTGTTGAACTGTAATTCGGTATCCTTGATTTTTGAAGATGATTGGACAATTATACAGCTCTTCAGGTGTGACTGTGTAATTGCGAAAACCTTGCAACTGACACTCCCTTTATCCAGCGTGTTGACAGAGGAGTAAGTAAACAAAGACAAAAAATAAATAAATAAGAGGGGGTGAGAAGGAATATGGGATGTTTTGAGTGTTCTTTTTTATTTTTATTTTTATTTTTATTTATTATTTTTTGGAGTAATGAAAAAGTTCAAAAATTGTGGTGATGAATGCACAGCTATATAATTATACTGTAAACCACTGATTGCACACTTTGGATGTTCATCTGATATGTGACTATGTCTCAATAAAAGTGTATTTTAAAAAGAGCCTTTGTTTAGAAGAGCAGCCCTCAGTTAAATAAGTGAAGCTCCAAGCTTAGACTGGAAGTGTTGACTTTAGCCTGGTCATCTTGTTGGTAAATTGGGTAGTAAATTATTAACAGACAGGCGGAGCTGGTCATCCCAAAGCCAATGCTAATCACCAGCATCTAATGATCCTGCTTCATAAAACACGTTTATGTGCATTTTAGCAATTTTGTATCTAGTTGCAAAGACTAGGCAAAGCTAGTTGGGGCAGGCAGCGGAGGGGAATGACCAGGAGCTCGGGCTTTGGGGCCAGGAGGGGCTGGAGTGAGTTTGGCCATCACTTGCCGGCAGTGTGTTGGGGGCAAGGCCGGAGCCTGGCACGGGGGCTGGAGGGGCGATTCTGGCCTCCGGTTGTGGCTCTCCACCTAGAGCTCCTGCTTTGGCACCGCAAGCCCTCAGCTCCGCGCTGAAGGGAGCACGCTAACAGCACCGTTTCAGACACAGCTGCTTGCTGCCCTCACACAAAGGCCCAGCGGGGTGACCAGCTGTCCCGCTGTCATCCCAACCTACTGACCTTCACTGGGCCGAGAGCATGGCTGTCCCCACGCTGCCTGAGAGCCCCGGCCCCCCAGGGCCTTCCTGCCAGACACCAGCTGTCTGTACGTCTCCCGGGAATCGACGTGGAGTGATGTGGCCCCATGGCTGACGCCAGCCAGAGAATCCCCGTGTCCCAGGCTCCTCCACGGCCGTCGTGTGACCTTGGTGGAGGCACGTGGTCCCCTGAGCATTGAGTCGTCATTCGTTAAGTGGATGTGACAGCGTCTGCCCCGGCCATGGGACGGGGCATCTGGGAGGCTCAGTGGGAGCCACTGATCCTGGGTGAGGATGTTGCCTTGCAGCCGCCTGCACCCCACTGCCCTTCCGGGGTGGCCGAGGGTGTCAGGAGGCCGGAGTGGTGTCCCCATCCCTCTTTAACCCCACCTGGCCATGCACACCCCCGCTGCGTTCCGACCAGAGGGGCCCAAACCACCGTGAGTCTCCTAAATTCCCTCATCAGAGACAGGGATGAGGATGGTTTACTCTTTCTGCATCTCACACCTGCATGCTGCCCGCGGGCTTGCCATACGGTAGGAGCAACGACGACGGCAATCAGAACCTCTGCTGGTGCTTTCCAGGTGCCAGGAGGGGTCTGGGCAAAGCACTTCTTGGCCCCGGCCCCCTGGGTGGCCTCTTACCACATTCCCTCTGCTCAGGGGAGGAAACTGAGGCATGGGGGTGGGGCAGGAAGAGGCAGAGCCAGGGCTGGAGCCCCAGAAGCCGATCCCAGAGCCCACATCACGGAGATTTGTGGAGGTCCACCATTGCTCTCTGCAGGGCCGCAGGCCTCCAAAAACCAGCGGGTAAAGGGCCGACGGAGAAGTTTAGGCACAAGCTTTACTTAAACGCCTGAATGAAATTGGAAGATTTCACAGTGAATTTAGCACATTGAGCCATTATATCGAATACTCCAAATCAGTGATTGCATTTGATTGCCTTTGAAATCGGTGATCCACCGTCACCGTGGCTGGAAGGAAGGGGGCCTGTCTGTGTTGTCTGCTCCCCAGGCCAGCTGGTGACTTTCTAATATCTACAACTATTTACCAGAAAATTCATCCTAACCTGTGTGAAAGAAAGTTTCCAAGTAAGATTTTTATCTCCAAACACGTTGTGGAGATGGAAATGAGCAGTCCAGCGCTCCCCAGATGCCTTTCTTGGTTGATTGTTTTTTCAGGAACATGCCCTAATTCATCTGGAGTTGAGCATTGTGAGTTTTCTGTTTTCCCTTTCCATGGGTCAGCATCGCTGTGCCTGGAGGGAGGCCTGGGATGTGGGCTGGGCGGCGCCTGAGGCCGAGCAGCCGCTGACCACTGGGTCCATTCCGGAGGCCCTGGGCTCCGCTTCCCAGGGAAGGTGTCAGGCCCGTGACCCACTGTAAGTGCCCTCAGCTGGGCTCTGGGGCCCCCCAGGAGGACGTGTGAGGCCCTGCATCCTCAAGCCGGGGTCTGCGATGCCCCCAGCAGAGTCTTCTGTGTCCTGCCCCCTTTGAGGATGGACACTCAGAATGCCGGAGGGGCGTTGTAGAATAGGATAGAACATTCCATTTTACAGTATCACATAACATATGGAAATAGGAAATAAGCTGTTCTGTTGTCACGTGGAAATACGGAAGGACAACCATGTTTAGCCAGTGGGGACCTTTAGATGGAATCGTGGTTATTAATGCACAAAACATTCTCCGTAGCCCTTTGGGGGAGTGGGCCTGTGTATCAGTATCTCAACGGAAGTGAGGTTTATGTGCTTCTCAAAAGGGAATATTAGTTTAAAAGGTAGAAAAACACTTATTTGGAAAACGAACAGAGTAGTTACTCGACACCTATCCAAGAATTCACTTATTTATTCAAAATGCACAAACCTCACCCCTGCTGGGTGATGAGCCCTGAGCGTGGAAGTTTCCACACTTGGACTACGTGGTGCTGGCCTTGGCGACCGTGTCGCCACACTCGGGGGTTGGGTGACGGCCCAGCAGGCGCAGCTGGGTGGAGAGGCCTGCGCGGGCACGACGTTCCTTCCCTCTGGGACTGGCTGTCTGACTGCGAGAAGCGATCAGTATCTGAGTTCTCCGGAAAGATCCGCAGTGGTTGATAAACATGTGGGTGAGTGACAAGCCGTTTCTCAGCAGAACCTGTGATCACTGTCACTTCTGCTATTGCGCAAGCCGGGTGGCCCACCCGCAGCTCTCTGCTGCACCCTCCCCCTGGCAAGGGAGCGTCTGGCCGGGGTCTTCCTCAGGAGTCAGTGGGAGGATTCCATTCTCTGGGCTCTGCTGCCAGGAGATGCTCTCTTCAAACGTTTCCTCTGTTACTGCTTCCAAGGCCCCTGGTGGTGAGTGACACTCCCAGGGCCACGGGGAGACCCAGGAGGGGACCTCAGCTCAGCTCGTGGACCCCATGGATCCACCGTGGGCCCCGGGGTCACTGGGATCACATACGGCGTGGGCACTTGGGCCCAGTGTTAACAAAGGTATTAATTTGTTTGAAGGTGGAATCCTTTTCTGCAGTGTCAAATCTTTCCATTTTAAACAACGCCCGTTTCAAAAGCTGCATAACTTTAGTTGAATCCAATCAAACAGACCCTAACGAAAGCTCAGTCTGCAGAAGAGCAGAGCTGACCTCTTCAAAGCCAGCTCATGAAAGACAAAAGAAGGCTGGGAATGTTCCAGATCAAAGAAGCTGAAGGGGACGTGACAGCTGACTGCAGTGTGTGATCACAGCTCAAGCCCACATTGGAAAGCAAACGTGGCTACAGAGCACAGTATCGGGACAGTTGGCAAAATGTGAACATGCCCATTCACGCAGAGCACCGCGGTGACGTGGCCGTGAGGGAGGACGTCCTTGTTCTTGGGAGACAGCGCCGAAGTAGTCAGGGTGAAAAGACGCGTCCTCCGTGAGTTACCCTCAAAGAGCTCAGCAAAGCTAGATAGGCCAAACCATGATGATGACGATGACGATAGAGAATGAGAGAGAGCAAGCGCAATTACGGCTAAATGGTGACCACAGGTGAGTCCAGGTGACAGGAACCTGAGAGTTCATTGTAATATTTTACAATTTTTCCATGGATCTGAATTTTGCCAAAATAAAAAACTTTATTAAAAACAAAGAGATCAGGAAAAACATAATGCTCAGTGATCCAAGCCAGACCTTCCTGCAGATGAGCTCGAAGCTACGCGTCCCCAAAGGTAGGCTGCCCAGCAAGGCAGTGTCCCCAGGAGCAGGGTGTCGGGGAGTCGAGTTGTCTAATCCATCCATCTGTCACTCATCTGAGACCCCGGAGCACCCACGTGGTGCGAGGCACAGGTGGGACTCAGGGTTTACATTCTGGGGTGGACAGATAACAAGCCCATTGGGCACGGGCCCACCTAACAATGACAGCTCAGGCAGGAGCTGCAAACAAAGCAAGCAACGGCCCCCATGACAAGGTGCTGGGAGACGGCTCAGCAGGGGAGGCGAGGCAAAGGCCCGCTCCAGAGCAGAATTCCAAGCACAGGGGTCTGCATGGGTGAGTGGGGTGGGAGGGGGATCGCTGAGCAAGGCGGCCCAGCAGGACGAGGTCCAGGCCACATGGGCCTCGGAGCCACACGACACCGTGGGCTTGGTTCTCAGGGCGACCAGAAGCCACAGAAGGTGATGTGTGTGGGACCCTCAGTCTGACAACCGGAAGTCTGAGCCCCTGGCCCTCTTTCTTCCCCTCCAAGTGGCTGCTGATGAAGACAGTGGGGACAGGACTCCATCACGTAGCACTTCCTGTGCCAAACGCGGCTCTGAGACCCCCGGCTCTGAACCGACCTCGTCCCTGCACCCACAGTGAAGGTGCTGTGACTCCCTCCCTTGCTGTACTGATGAGAAAACCAAGACGAAAAGCAAAGAGGGGCCATGGAGAGCCACTCACGAAAGGAGATGTGGGGGGAGGTTCTCTGCACAATGGGGGGCCGGTCCCCACCCCACAGGGAGCTGGCTGCATTGAGAGACTCCCCTCATGGTTCCCGGCGTCGTTTCAGAACCAGCTGTGCCTTATTCGAGAAGACCCTCCTGAAGCCGCCGTCCCACCAGCCCCAGGAGCACCGTCCGACCGGAAGTCCCCTAGCCCGTAACCTCCCCGGAAAGAACGAGAGCCACATGCCCACTGGTTCTTCCGCTGCCCTGTTCCCAGGCTTGGGGCCTAATTAAATAAACTCTAAGCAGCGGGGGCCGGGGACCTGTCTTGATGGACAGCTGGCCCCCGAGGGCGGCCAGGCGCGGGGCCTTGCCTGGGGGACAGGCCGGCCGCGGTGGCCTCCCTCGGAGCTGGGGACAGGCCGGCCGCGGTGGCCTCCCTCGGAGCTGCCCGCCACAGCGGCTGAGCCGAATCCCTGAATCGAATTAGCGTGTGCAGCTGTCCAAATGTGCCCTGAAACCTGATTACCGGTTCTGCGAAAGGTCAGGGACAATTCACAGAAGAGAACCCCCTTTCTAAAGAAAACATTCGCAGGGAAACAAAGGGCACTTTCTCTCTGAAGCCGCGTGGCCCCTGCACCTTCCCCAGAGCCAAAGGAGCCAGGACCTGGGAGGGCCGGGATGGCTGTCGGGGGCTTGGTGGAAACTGACAGACCTCCCCTCACAGACACGGCTGCTCCTGGACTCGGGCTGGGGACCCCTCGCCCCACCTCCCCAAGAATTTCAGACCATCTGATTCCTAACCAGGAAGGACGGTTTCGGTAAACAAACATTTAGGCTTATCGTGAGCTTTCCAGCAGGCGTTTTCCTCCCAGTAAAACCAGCCAGTCATACGGGATTTTGTACTTTGGAAGTTTTCATTTGGGAGTAAACAAGCCCCTTTGATTTCTCTCACAAGGTACACTGGGAATAGATATTTTGGTCTGACATGCAAGCAGGGAGATGGCCTGCTTTTTGTATAACAGTAGTGGCTGTTTAGAGAAAGGAGCAGTAGTTAGACTTTCATGTCTTAGCCAGGAATTACACATAAACAAACCGTCGTGGCGTCCCCAATGAGTGCCAGATGAGGCCAGGTAGAGACAAAAGGGATTCTCCGGGCTGCCTTGCGTCAGAGGATGGGCAGACAGATGAGTTGGGCCGCGCTGCAAACAGTAAGCGCTCTATAAATACATTCCTGGGCAGTGGAATTTAGACTCTGGCCAGAGCCGAAGCCCTTCCCTCGCTGAGCACAGCGTTCCCTGGGAAACACCTTTACCCTCACTCGTGGGAGCACTGCAATGGGAGCAGCCCACTGGGCAGGGGCAGGGCTGGCCCACGGGGGCCTGGGTGGCCGGGCCGTGGTGGAGATCACATTGTGCGTGGCCCTCAGTGGCAGACCAAACCCAAGTGAGCTCGTGACATTCTGCTGTGGCCCTTAGCCACGGGGGACGTCACAACCGTGGGCCGTGCACCAGGGAGGGTGTTCAGTGCACCACATCCAACGTTCTGCTTTCTCCCAGTGCCTTCCCGGTCGGCAGCAGTACCGTTGCCTTCTCACTGGGGAGTCCGCTAGGGCTTGGGCAGAGCAAGTGATGGCAAAACCCCACAGACAGAGGGGAGGGACGGTCCATGGGCATCCTGGGGCTTCCGAGCCAGCCTGGTCCCCGGGCTGTGCCATGTTCTCTCACAGGCTTCTCTGCTCAAATCCCTACGGCCTGCCCCGCTCTGTCACTAAGAATCGCTCGTTTATCTGTTTGCCGGCTCAGTGAGTATTTACTGAGTGTCTACAGGGGGTCAGACACTGTGGGCTTCCACGCACTGGGGAGAAATCAGTGCACCAAAAAGACACAAAGCCCTGCTTTCCTGGAGCTGACATTCTACCAGGGAGAGGCAGACATCAAACATACAGTGGGTTACTAAACTAGGTCGCTTATTAGAAAATCTAGAATGAGGCACCCAGAGGGCTGGGTGGGTGTGTGCGTGTGGGTTTGTCATTTGCCAGCTGCGTGCTTGTAGCTAAGGGTTAAAATAGAAACACTGAGCCACGTGGCTCCTGTGCGATGAAGCTCACTGGCCAGTGCAGAGAGTGGCACAGGGAGCTCCAGCCACGATGCCGTGGGCAGAGTCCCCCGTGATGGCAGGAACAAGGTGAAGTGGGAACACAGAGGGGACATGTCAAAGTCTGCTCCCAGGTAATCCTGGAGGCCTGCCTGGAGGAGGCACACCTGCATGTTTGTTATAGCCCCTGCCAGGCAGAAATCACACCTACTGCTACCCTTGCTTGAGGGCCCTCTCCATGGCAGCCCTGCTAAAGGCTTCACATACCTGATCTCATCAGAGCTGTCGGACACTTCAGTGAGGTTTGTTTTGTTGCTCTCCAGACTTCACAGATAAAGCAACTGAGGCTCAGGTGGGGAAAACAACAGAGAGCATGGGGCAGACGCAGGATTCTTACCCCAATCTGCATCCCCAAACCCTGCTCACACCTGGTACCCTATTCTGCAGTGGTTCTGAAGGAAGTATTCTTTTCTTCTATCTTATATAGATCTGCACAGTTTCTTGCACAGATTAGATGCTTGATTAACATTTGTTGAAGGAATGAATGCACTTTGTTGTTACAGGTGGTTCTGAGTTCTGTTTCCCATTTATATTCATCTCCTCTTTCTCTCTCCTTCTCTCTGTCTCTTTCTCTCCCTTTTCCTCTCTCTCTATCCCCTCCACCCCGCCTCTCTCCTCCTCCTACATACACAGGGCCGAGCAGCACTTAGAGACATGCATATCTGGGTCACTGACGTGCACCCTGGCTGAGAGAAGCACTGCCTTCCTTCCCAGCTGCTTCATTCTGTCCTTTCCGACCACAGGGTGTTAGGGAGCCCCTGGCTCTGTGGTGACATAGCATCTTGGCTCCCCCCCCTCCCCAAGTTACCCAACCCTCAGGATGTGAGATCCCTGGGTGATTTGCTTGCCCAAACCCTTGGCAAAAAATGAGGCCCCTCACCAATGCCCAGGCCAGATGGCTTCTCTGTTTGCAATCTGGGGCCTTCAGGAGGCCATCCAAACTCAACTCCAGCTAGCGGCAACCTGGAAGCCTCTCCTGAATGCAAGGGTGCGGAGGGCTGGGACGCTCCTCAGAGGCCGTCAGCTCCCCCTGCACCAGAGGCTCAGCCCAGGCCACCGAGCAGATCAGGGTGGGCTCCACCCAGGACAATCTGTGGGTCTGCAACCGTCCTGGAGGGCCCGGCTGAGAAGGCCTTCAGTTTTAGGTTGAGCCGGGTGCTCAGTCCACAGCTCTGGAGGCTCGTCTGAAGCCTCTCCAAGCCCCTCGCATCAGAGAAATTGCTCTCAAAGGCCGCCATCCACAAGCTTTCCAGCAAGATCCTGGCACCTCCGCCCCCATCCCAGCCAGAAACACCGGGCCAACTTCTGGGCCCCCGCGCCCCATGCGGTTCCAGCTGCACATGGAGCCCTGTTGACTTCAAGGGGAAGAGCTGAGAGGAAATGAGGACATACTGCTGGCGGAGCCCGTTCCTTGTGCAAGTCCAGAGCTCACAGCCTGACTCCAGCAGGATGTAGCCAGGTACCCACCCACCCGGGGCAGGGGAGTGGGCCTCCCAGAAAGCAGGTCGGGTCCCACAGAGCCTGTGTGGAGGTGCATCTCCCAATGTGCATGAATGACCAAGAGGACGTCCTGGTGCCCGGGCCTCTCGCCACCTTGGCGCGGGAACGATATTCCAGAGATGAGGGCTGGAGGATGAGCGCGCCCACACCCCACCCTCCGGCCCACACAGCAGGCCACCCACGCACACTGGGCCCCACTTGCCGTCAGAGCCGAGGGATGCCAGCACGTCCACACCCGGGAGCAAGAGGGCTCTTGGCAGCAGCGGCGAGGCTGCGGGAAGCGAGGCAATGAGAGCTAGCGGCCGGGCAGCCACGGGCCCCAAGACCTGAGGGGCAGAAGCCGGGGGGAAAGGCTTTCCCCCAAAGCAGCCAGCTGGGAAATGACCGACCCAGGGCCAGGACGCAAGGCTTTTGCTCTGCTTGTCCTTTTCATATGGTGCTCAGCTTCCCAGAGCGAGAGCCAGCTGGGGATAGGGCCTATCATCCATTCATTTATCCACCCATTCATTCATTCATTCGACAAGTAAAACCAACAACTATTGAGGGCTGTACCCTGGATCAACCATGAGGGGTACAGAGGATAAGACAGAATTTATAGTGTGATGGAGCACGTGGACCAGTAAACCAATAACTGCAAATAAGGTTTATAAAAACAGAGGGTGATAAAAGATAACAGAATCAAACACATATGACCCAGCAATTCCTCTTCTAGTTATGGGCCCCAAAAGAATTGAAAGCAGGGACTTGACAGATATCTGTGCACCGTATTCACAGCAGCTTTACTCACAATTGCCAAAAGGTGGACACAACCAGGTGTCCATGTACAGATGGGTGGACAAAATGCGGCATATGCGTGCAATGGAATATTATTCAGGCTTAAAAATAAATGCAGTTCTGGCATGTGCTCCATCCATCATGAACCTTGAAGACATCTGTTGAGTGAAATAAGCCAGACACAAAATGACAGAGATTGTGTGATTTCACGTACATTAAATACCTAGAAGAAGCAAATGCATAGAGGGGAAAATAGAACACCAGGAGCTGGTGGGGAGTGATGGGGGGGGTGGACAGCTACTGCTTAAAGGGTGCAGAGCTGCTATTGGAGTGATGAGAAAGTTTGGGTAACAGAGAGTGACGACAGTAGCAAAATATTGGGAATGTGATCGCTATGGCTGAATTGTATACATGAAAGTGGCTAGAGTGGGAAAGTTTATGTTGTATATATGTCACCACGATAAAAATGTATTTCATAAAGGGCACTAGAGTTTTTGTCAACTCGTTTGAAAAGTGTGCACATAGCAAAAGCAATGGCTTCTGGCAAACCATGCTGTTAGCATCAAGACAAAGAACCACAATCAGAGGAGCTCCGGAAGCCCCCGCCGCCCCCCGCCAATCACCTCCTCACCATGGACAACCATTTGTCCAACTTCTAACACTATGGGTCAGTTTTGCCTTTTTGACCTTCATATTGATGGAAACACACAGTATATAATCATTTGTGTCTGGCTTCTTTTTGTTCCATTTTGCACTTGTGAGATTTATCCATGTTGTGTGTAGCTGTTACTCAGTTTTGTGCCTCTATATTATTTTACTGTATGAACATTCCATAATTTATGTTCCACTATTGATACACGTTTTGATGGCTGGCATGCAGTGCTGCTCTGAATATTCTTTAGTTCATGTCCTTTGGTGCACACAAGTATCCTTTTCTTTTGGATGTAGACCCAGGAGTGGAATTGCTGGGTCATAGCATAAGTGAGTGTGTTCAGCGTCTGTAAGTTAGAGGGCATTTTGTTTGGATGGAATATCCAGGAAAGCTTCTCAGAGGCAGGGGCGCTGAGTCTTCGGGGACAAACGAGTGTTGGGTGGAAACGGGCTGGCAAGCCTGTTCCAGGCGGGGAGGACAGTGGGAAAAGGCGGTGAGTCACGCAGGCATGATGTGTTTGGAGAACCCACGCATAGGGGTCAGGTCACGCCGTGCGCTGAGTGCGGAAATGAGGGTGACAGCCAGTGAGAGTAGAAGGAGTGGAAGAAACCCAATTATGCAGGACCTTGATGATCGCCTTACAGATGGTGTCTGTCCAGGAGCACCGGGGACCTCACGGGGCAGGGGAGCCAGGTGGCTGGACTTTGACCATCAGGTAGCGCTGGCCTAAAGGAGGGATTTGTGCTGACCGGGGCCTAGCCCTGTTTCTGGCTTGGCACAGAGCAAACGTCATTAAGGAAATTTTTTAGAATCCATTGACCATATGGTGATTTGACTCAGGCACCCCCCTTCCCCAGCCCAACTTTGGGGATCCACCAAAGTCTCAAGTGGCTCATTGCAAACTTATATATTGAAGACCTTTAATTTTTACCTTAAAAATTCACTCAAAATTTGTATTCAACTTCATATTACTTCTACATTTGTTTGAACCTATAAAATCACATTCCTTGGCTGTATCAGGGACTTGGTGGCTGGGTGCTCACCAATCCCACTTCTCCATCAAGGCTCTCCGGAAGACCACCTTTCCCAGCCTCCTTTGCAGGTAGACTGGGCTCCGCACCTGGGTTCTGCTGATGGAAATGTGGTGGACGTGACCTTGGGACAGCATCCCAAGATGGAAAGGGTGAGGACTTGAGCTGTCATTTCGGAGGAGAGCTGGTGCCACGCAACAGCCTGGGACATGAACGAGAAATAAACACACTGCACTAGTCCTTATGGTTCTGGGCATTGCTATGGCAAATTGTGGTCATTTTCCAAGTCTTCTGGGAAAATTGATGCTCCAGAAAAATGATCCGTTCTTACGCATGGACTTGGTGGGTTGCTCCCCTGTCTTCCCCCACTGTCAGGTACCAGGGTGATTATATACATGTTCTAGGAAAATAATGTTGTAGACAAAGAAAGGCATAAACAGATTCAGAGCATTTTAGCATCCTCATTTTGGCTCTTTAAATATTGGATGCTCTCATACCCCGTTTCCCTTTACTAATGCAGACATTCAAAAGTTGGCCCATCTTTCACTGCTCATCGACAATGACTTACCTGTCTCTTAAATTATTACATGATTGTACTGAACCCTCAATCTCCTCTCCCATACATCATTGTTGTCACAGTCAGGGGAATTTTCTTCAAATCAATTACATATATCAATGTCGACATCAAACCACTTCTCCCCCTTCCTCTTGTCCTTCGAAACAGGAGAGCAATGATATAAATAATCACTTGCACGTGCTCTGTTTTCTGGAGCATATGGGACATTTTCACACGTGTCCGCTGAGTCCTCCTTCAGAGTCTTTATCTCCACCGTGGAGGGGAGGAATGACGCATCCTTGCTACACTTGGGCTTGGAGACGCTTGAACCTGGTGTTGAGCCCCAGCCCTGCCTCTCACTAGCTGTGTGACCTTGGGCATATTGCTTGACCTCTCTGTTCTCCTCTGTGAAATGGGAATAATAATACCTTCCTCATGGGGTTTTTGGCCCAGAGTTTGACCCATTGTCAGAGTGTAATAAATGGAAGAAATGAGGAGCTGGGGATATACCCAGAACTCCCTGGAGGGTCAGAGTTCCAACTATGGCACTTCCTAAATTAGGGAATAACAGAAGTGAAAAGTAAGTTTTAGGGATGATTCAGTCCAAACTCTCCAACTCACAGATTCTGAGTCTGAGACATGAAGAACTAAAGCAGCTTCATGTGTCAAATGCGCCTGATCAAAGGATCTTCCCACTGGGTCCGGGGATCTCAGGGGCCCTGTTGCACACTGGGACCACCTGGGTGGGCCCACCCCCAACTCATTAAATCAGAATCTCAGGGGATGAGGACGGAGGTTGGGTCTACGCTAAACGCTGCCAGGAGATTGTAACGTGCTGCCAGGTGTGGGGTCACCTGGCCCCTCAGCGTTCTACGTCCATCATGGTAAATAATGGAGAGACGGGTTCCCCAGAAAATCCCATCCCTTCAAACCCTAAATCAGAACTGCTCCCCCCGCACAGGAATTCCAGCCCTCTCTTCTGACCCCGATTTCACATGAAATTCCCACACTTTTGATGTCTTATTGAAACATGTTTCCTGGAAGACACGCCTTGAAACCTGAATCTAGCATTTATTCCTGGCACCCATTGCTACCGAAAGAGCAAACAGTCCCAGCCTTTTATTTAACATGCTAAATTTGAGGAAAGACTATGAAAAATAGTCAGTGTGATTGTGCAGTGGGTCAGTTGGCTCTAGTGAATTTCATATTAACTCAATCAATGCATCACAAATACTTACTGAGCTCCTACCCTTAATTAAATGAGGACTTGGCTCCATCCCAAGGAGTTTGAGGTCTTTTAATATAAATCCAAGTCAACTTAGGTTTCCAAAGGAAGCCCAAAGGAATTTCCAAGCTGTTTGTCCTCTGACGCCCCAAGCTCAATGAATCCCCTTACTCACCCCTTTGACCTGCCCCAACTTACCGTTCCGCCATCTCCTGCTGTACCCCGTCCTGAGCATCCAGGCTGGGTGGCATTTATGACCCTTTCCTCTACCTCACCCCCCTCCTTTCCAAACCTACGCTCAGCAAACACCCTCGGGCCCTGGAGGGCTTCCTTTCCAATTCCCAGGACACCAACACATTACATCTCTCTTCCAGTGCCCTTATCTCGTCCACAGAGAAAACGGTTCATTGGGCACTCAGGTTCTCACTTAACGGCCTCCTCGCACGTCCTTCCTTCCTTCCTGCCCACCCGTCTTGAGATAACAGGTCACCCCACACATGCCCAAGGCTAGCCCAGCCCCTCCCCTCCTCTGAGGCCCTGCGCCAAGGGGCATGAGTGTCTCCTGTCACCTCCCTTGTCAGTTTGCAGTCTATATTCCCCCAAAGCTTTCCTCTCTTCCTTATCCTCACCTCCTCTCATTCTCTCTCCCTCCTACCCTGCTCCCTCTCTCCCATCCTCCTTTCTTTCCTCTCTCCCTCCTTCTTTCTTGGTCTCTCAATGCCAAACCACACTGTCTCATCTTTGGTTTTAGTTTCAACCTCTGCATGGGAGAAAAAGGTACCCTAACTGCCCAGTCTGAGCGGCCAGTCTGTGGGGTTTCTCCACAGCATTTGATGCTATTGACCTCTGTCTCCTCTTAATATTCTGACACTTTTTTTCCTGCTTTTCCTCATATTTCTCCTTCTCACTCTTCTTCTCTGATCCTTCCAGATCCCAGCCTATGATGTTGGCATTCATTTATTCATGCATTCATGAAGCTCGGCCCTATCTCTAACCTTAACCCTAATTCTAACCCTCCCTCTAACCCTACCCATAATCCTATACTCGTCATTCATTCAATAAATGTCAATAAAATACGTGGCAGTTTCCAGCGATGCTCCCCAGAGCTGTCACCCACTCTCACTGTTCAGCAACCACCACATCACCTCCACCCCGCTCCCGAGCAGCTGGCTCACCCCATACCCAGATGTCCTATAAGCCCTTCACCCCCCATGTGCTCCAACCTTAACTCGCTCTCACCACTGCCCCCCTCCACGCCACTCTGCCCTTCTCTGACATGGCGTCATCACCCATCTTGTCACTCTGTGAGTCATAATTTGGAGTCTTCCTCAATTCTTTGCTGTCTCTCAACATCTGCTTTAATTAGTTCCAAAATCTGGTTGGTCTGGAGTCAGCCTCTCTCTCCATAAGCATGTCCCACCTTTACTTCCTCCAGGCAGGGAAGCCTGGGAGGGAGCAAGGCTGCTCCCAGTTTTTTATCTTTTTCATCTCTCACACCATCTCTGTCTCTTCATTTCTGCTGCCACTAACCTTTCAGGCCCTCCTTTCCTCTGGCCTCAACACTGTCAGAACGTTACGATGATCTCACTGCTTGGTTCTTCTGTATTTCAGCCAGATGAATCTTCTGAAACAACTGCGCCTCTGTCCTTCTCCTGCTCATAGGTAGGTCATGACTTCTCGATCTGCCCGATCATGGTTGTCAGTCTTCAGGGGCCTCAGACACCAAGGATGCTTGCCATGATGTGGGTTCCTTGAATTTCGGTTCTTGGTAGGAATGCATTAACGCCTCCACAGGGGAGAGTCCTCCATGGGTCACGACTCACGGCAGGAGCTCAGCAAAGTCCAGCTGAGTGAACCGATGCCTGTATGAATGCACCATGCTTTGTCGACAGAACCCAGGATAAATGCAAGCTCTCTTTTTCTGAAGGGGCCACAGCTTTTCTGTCTTATGGGAAGAGGCAGAAACCAGGGTAGCCTCAGACAACCACAAGGGCTTCCAAAACTCCTATCTTTCCTGCTGGTCAGAGAGAGATGGGGACGTCACTCAACGTTTACAGTGTCTCCAGATGTAAAGAGATGCCCACGGGCCCCTGGGGGTGTGCATTTGTCTAAATAGCAACTTAGGGTTGAACCAGACCAAGGACTTTCACACATTTTGATTATGACCCGGAGTAAAAAATGCATTATGCATAATTTACATCTCAACTCTTTATGCATTTACATCTCAACTCTTTATGCATAATTTACATCTCAACTCTTTGGAAAGTTTCACAAAACATTATGGGTTTGCATCATAAATTTTCCATCACATTCCATCGTGTTCCATTGCCTGCTGTCCTATTCCAGTCCATTCTATTTTTAAAAATTTTTGATCTTGACCCACTAAATTGATTTCATGACCCATGGATTGCAACCCCACAGAATGAAAAATATGGAACCAAATAATCCTTAAGGCCTTTTTCAGTTGTAAGATTCTGTGATTTTTATATTTCTCCTTGGATCAAACATCCAGTTCAAGCATTTCCTTCATCCTGCCTTCGCTTCCTCCCATCTCTTAGTTTCTGCCTTCCCTCCCCCCTCCCTCCTTCCTGTTTTCCTCCATCTCTCCCCACCGCCTGCTGCATCCTCCTTTCTCCCAAGGCTCTGCTGTTCTCAGCACAGGAGTGCAGAGGGTTTGGGAAGGCTGTGGCCCTGCAGGGTCCTCGGACACCAGACGCCCACTCTGCGCTGGGTCGTGGTGGGTGCTCAGGACGCCTTGCAGTGGAGGTGACGCGTGGCTCCAAGCCAAGGCTGGCCGAGCATCCCACAAAGTCCTAACAGGGGCAAGGGGTGGGGGGCGGAAGCCGGAAGTCAACGCAACCTGGAAGAGAAAGGAGAGGGCATCACCACATGATGCAAAGCAGGGATGCAAGCCGAGGGGCCCCAAGGATCGCCAGCGGCCAGCACCGGAATGTTCCAGAAATCGGGAGAAAGCACTGCCTGCGGACACTGTGACTTTGGATTTCTCCAGCCTCAAAATCTTGAGCCAAAAACTCCCATGGTGTGATGTTTGTCGTAGCAGCCTGGGAACTGAGACAACCCCCAATCGTCCTGCTTCACGAGCAAGCACACTGAGGCCCCAAAAGGATAAGTACTTGTCCCAAGTCCTCAGCGCCCCCAGGCCCAGCACCCCGCAGGTCAGTTTCCTTCCATCACCCACTAGGCTAACTTTCCCTGTGTTGTGGACCAAATAGTGTCCCTCGAAAAGGTACACCAAGTGCTAACCCTGGTGCTGCGACTGAGACCCCACATGGAAACAGGGTCTCTGAAGATGTTGTCAGTTAAGATGAGGCCAAACTGGACTTGAGTAGGCTGGAGTCCAGTGCAAATAGTGTTCTTATATGGAGAGGAAATGTGGACACGGAAAGACAGGTGGACAGACAGAGAAGAAAGCCAGGTGCCGAGGCAGGAATCGAGCCACGCTGTGGGTGCCAGCAACCTACCACCAGAGCCACAGACATCAGAGGGGACATGGCCTTCGACACCTGGACTTCGGATCCGCAGCCTGCACAACTGTGGAGATGTGTGTGGCCTTTTGCATGGCCGAGTCTGCCACGGCAGCCCCAGGAAAGTAAGATGGTCACCCTGGGAGGGGGGAGGAGGACAGATGAATCCAAAGTATAAGACGGGAAAGGGGAGCCAAGTATCAGACGGAGCCCTGAGCCGGTCCCCGTCATGCCCTCACCCCGAGGAGCGAGGCCCCCACACATCGGGAGGGGCAGGGGTCTGCCTGGTGTCATATCTTGCAGCAGCAGCAGAGCCCAGGGTTGAAGCCAGATGTTTGATGTCCCCTTAAGGGTCCTAGGATGCTTAAGGGATAAAATGAGAGACTTCAAAATAGGGTCCCAGATTCAAATGCCTACAAAAGCCATGAACACAGTGGGCCAGCATGAGACATCAGAGAGCAGTGGGGAGTGCGGCATATTCAAAAGCAGAAGCCTGCTCCAGAGGGGACAGCCACTGCTTCCCTCCAGCCCATTGTCACCACATGAAATGTCCTGTTGTGGCTGGATCTTCAATTTACCAAGAAAAGCCAGAGATCTGCACTTTTAAATTAAATCTGTTTTTAAGCATTGCAAACCAATTACAATTTCTAAACACACCTGTGGACTGAATTCAGCTCTCAGGCCACCGGTTCACACTGCCTGCTTTAGAATATTAAAATCTCTCACTTGGTCACATGCCACTGAACTTCCAGTGCCCCCACCAGACCAGCAGAAAGGACAGCTGCAATCAATGGTTTGAAATTAAATGTGTCTGAACCACCTGCCACCCGTTTTGCTGTCGGTAGCTGACCCTGCTATTAGCAGCTGAACTTCAACGTGCGGTCAGGACGGGTGACAGAGGCCTATACAGAGCTGCCGTGTCCATCCCATCATTAAGGAGAGGCGGTTTCCATGACATCAAGAGCTGCTGAGGACATCGCTGCAAAGGCTTTGTGGTGTAGGACAATTTAATGGAGAGCCAAGCCCAGCCCGTCAGTCACCGACTATTAGAAGAATTTTCAGGTGTTGTTTTCAAACATCTCTGTATGTCCATTAGACTTGAACTTCACATAGGTGCTGTCAGGGTGAGGGGAAGGGTAACAGTTTCCCTCTGGACCTTTGCCTGCGGTTGTCAGGCTTGGTTTCATGGAGGTTGGAGACCACGTCAACCTCCATCCAGCTGTGGACTTAGGAAAACCGCTGGCATCTCCAGTGTCAGTAGCTTCCGCTGGAAGACACAAGAGTGGACCGAGGACTTGGCAGATGTCTCATCCAGGGGACCAGCTCCTCCTGGTTTTCCCAGGATCTTCCTGGTTTTAGCTCTGAAATCCCAAGTCCCAGGCAAACCAGAGTGGGTGCTCTCCCTCCCACTCCAGCTCTAAATCTGATAACAACAGTCAAACCAAGAAATGGGGCCGCCCTCTCTCACTGTCCCAGATGATAGAAACAACAGTGGCCTTGACTGTCAAGAGAGTCCAGACAACCCGAGGCTGTCACAGGAGATCAGCCCCCCCCACCCCCCAACAAGCAGCGCATCCCTGCTGAGGTTCAAGCCGGGTGGGGCAGCGGCGCTCAGCCCAGTGTCGCTGGGGAGCCTTTTGAGGGAGAACAACGTATTGCTGTTTCGCTTTCAGGCTGAATTTATCTCGATAGGCGTCTATTGAGGGGCTTTGTACGTGCAGGACACAGCGCTGGGCCGGAAGGGGACGCGCTGCCCTCCAGGCTGATCTAAGTCAGTCGGGGCAGCCAGGACAGCGTCTGGGTGACTCGTTCCACACTTTCTTGATCCTGTGTTTTGTAGGAGGTGGGAAAGGGATAAATAAACCTACTTGAGGCCCCAAGGATGACTTCCAGCTGGGATCCTCAAATTCCAACCCGCATGCAACCACCCGGGGCGTGTCAACATGCAGATTCTGTTTCAGCAGAGCTTGGGGTGGGGCCTGAGACTCTGCATTTCTCACAAATGGCCCCATGAGGCTGCTGCTGGTCCCAGGCCTCACTCTGAGCTGCGAGGGGCTAGGTAACGTGCTCCCCGAAGGCGGGAACGGATTCTGGCTCATCTTTTATCCTTAGCAAGCAGCACACTGGCAGCAGGGGTCCACGGAGCAGGTACGGAGCGAATGCATGAACTAACGCGTGAGGCGGCTTCCGGAAGGCTCAGCCGCCAGCAGCCACAGGCCGCGGGTCCTCTGTCGCGGGCTGCTGTTCTCCCGAAGCTTTCGCGGTTCAGCCCTGTCTACACTACGGAGGACACTGGTGACCAGCTGCTGGGTAATCCATCAGTGGAGCTGCCCAAGGAAGAGCTCACTTACGATCAAAGGGATCAACCGCGTCCCCTCCAGGCCGTCTCGACCCACGCCCACCCTGACTGACGGCGAGGTGAAGCCCATCCCCTTCTAATACGGCCCGAAGCGCACGGTTGCCTCATTCTTCCCCTTCTCCCTCACTCCATCCTCCCTGGTGACTTGAGCATTTTCTTTGTGTTTAAGTTTTCTTTGCACTAAAATAATCAGAAATATGGGCAATGGTAAGCAATCCAGCACTGTTTACAAATAAGAAAAATTAGAAATAACATAAATGCCCAAAGGAGGGACTTATCAGATGTCTAAGGCATCGCCATGGGGCGGAATGTGGGCTGCCGTTAAAAATTACCGTGTTGCGTGTTAACAATAGAAGTAATCACCATATAATAGTAATCGCAAATACGAGGCTGCTATTCTATACAGAGAACATAATACTGATTTTGTAAGAAAAAATATACATTATGTAGAAAAAAGCTCAGGAGAAATTGTGTGCAAATGTTCGTGGTGGCGGAGGTACTGGTTGGTGGGCCACGGGTGTTTTTTGTCTTCTTTTCTGTCCATGGCGAAGTAATCAAGAATAAGGCTCAGGTGTCTGATTTCCGGGTTCAGATCCCAGCTCCACTACCAGTCAGCTCTGCGACCTCGGGCAGGGTCCTGAACCTGCTGGTGTCTCGGTTTCCCCACCGCAAAATGGAAATAATATTGTCACCAACCCCCTAGGGCTGTAGGGTTGGAACTTGTGAAGTGTTTAGGCTGAGTTAAGAGGCAACTGTGAGGCTAAAGCTGGGGAGCTTTAGACACAGGTATCACACATGCACACACTCACACCCTTCCCTCTCACCCTGTTTCAAACTCGATTTGACATCCGGCCCCCTGTCCTGTGCGGTGGGAGGGCGTTGGCCGCCATATTGTTTTCGGACTGGTATCCCTCTGGCTGGGAGAACAGGCGGGAGAACAAGCCGCAGGTAAGGAGGGGCCTGCTTAGGGGCCTGTGTGCTCCCCCCTCACAGGTGCGTCACTGCAAGCTCCCAGCACCCTCTAGCTGTGCAGGTACCAGCTATGGGAACCCACAAGGCAGCAAAATTGCTTTGGGTTCCCCCACTTCAAAACTTGAAACCCCTCTCGAGTTTTCTCCTTTTAGGTGCCCGACCGGGTCCCACCCCATAACACTACACCACATCTTTTGGCAAAAATTTAAAAAAAAAGAAACAAAAAACAGAGGGGCCTGATTCAGTCCTGAATATGCACATACACAGTTTGGGATTTTCTAAATGACAGCACCTGTTAATTGTCTGGTTAGGTATGACCTATTAAACATTTACCGCCCATTTCCTGTCCACGTCTGGTGAGGCCAGCAGGAAATTTAGAACAAATTAAACAGCAGCTGCAACCCCTCACGCTTTAATGGCCCCTCCATGATCCTATGCAGAATAGTAAAATATTGGGGGCAGATCTATTAAGGACAGGCTGGTCTCATCAAGGAAGCGTCCCCCTCCCTCCCCCTGCCCACCAAGCCCCATAAAGTTAAATTGGCCAGCGTGTCCCCCACCTCCCCTGCTTCTCCACCCACACCGCCCAAGATTTGATGGGAGGCTTTTCCGCCCCCACCCCCACCCCTCCCCTCCATTCCCACACAATTTCACATGTGGTCCGAGAGGGGCACTTCCTGCCGTTATAAAAAGCAAAACCAAGACCCCAGCAAAAAACAGCCTGTGTGCAGAACACCCAAGTTGACAGTGGGAGAGAGAGGGCCTAATCCATTCCATATGACAGGCAGCAGCGGCCCACGGGGCAGGCCAAACCCCGCGGAGGATTCCGAACAGCCCTTCTCCCCCCACCCTCCCTGCTCTGGGCTCCCAACCTCCCCCCCAACTCAAGTGAACCCTTCAAAACAGGAGAAAAATATTCTTGGGAGCATGCCCCTAACTTTAAACTGATTATGTTTGGGTTTAATAGCCTACTATGCATTGTTCTTTCTTCACTTTGAAAATAAACTCGAGGAAGCATTAATGCAAATACAATATAAACACGCTCGTTCCTTAATTTTCGAATCTCCCTGGTGTGTCTGGGCTTGTTCCTTGAGGTTGTGGCTTAGCTTGATGTAAGAACCAGATGGATCTTTAAATTGGAGGCTTTGCAACTCTCGCCGTGTAAACAGACAGCCGTCCAAATGATTTGAGGGATGCAGGAGCCCCAAGAGTCTGGCCTTTACTAACCTTTCCAGCGTCCTTCTCGGTACAGCGAAACGGATGCAGTTGGTGAGGAACTGCTTTCTGATCGCTCTGCAGCAGAATAACAAAGGGCACCCCAGCTATAGAAGAGGAGGTGCAATGACAGAGGTTCAGACTTGACGAATCCATTCAAAGAAGAGATTTCTATGCTAAACATACTTTATTCAATCTTTTCCTCTTTCTGGAGATAATGTTTGATGCCGAATGGTCATCATTCTCATGGACAAATGCTCTTTATTCCTTTAGTCCCAGCTTTCAGCCAGCACTCGAAGCGGTTCCTTTTCACCAAGGATACCCAGCCTTAAAAGGTTATCGGTTCCATATCCAAAATAGTCTCCTTCAACTTCCTGTTCCTACTTCCTGCTTCCTGCTCCCCAGTTCCATAAACCATTCTCCTTGAGAGGTGCTAAAAATGGAAAGGACAAGATGAAAGAGTTGGCCATGAGATTTACGCCAGCCCATAAAATTCTCTTCAGTGCTCTGCAGACCTAATTGTCAGTTCTATTTTAACTTAACCTTTCATGGAGTCATCAACCTGAATTTCGTCTGTAATTCCATTAAAACCCACCAGGCTAGCTAGCCCTTTGTGATTTGGTAGTTCTGATGACTTGACAAATTAGTCTAGTAAATTTCGTGTGTCTTAAGTACTAAATTAGGTCATTTGTTTAATAAGCATACTGCCCAGAGTTTGACCCCAACCTACAAGGGCGAGTTCACGTGGGGAGCCACGGCAGAGGCCCCCCGACTATCATTTGTCTTGCACTCGGCAGAGACGGTACCTAAGCAACTGGCCTGAAGGCAGGACCAGAACTCCAATTCCAAATGCCACATTGCTTTGTTGGTAGCAATTAGCCAGGGAATTTCCTTTGCCTCGGTTTCTCTCCTTCTGATTCTCCTCCTCCAGGACACTGTCTTCGTCATTGTCTCCATCATCGTTATTGCACATGTAATCTCTACCACCAGGTAGCTGCTTTACCTGCCCCATCTCACGTGCTCATTCTACAGGAACCAAGAAGTTAGGTGCCTTCATTATCCCCATTCCCAATAAAAATGTTCATTTGCCGGAGGACATATTCGGTCAGTCGCTCACTCAGTCACTGATTCATTACGTCTTTCAACAAACATTGTTAAGCATCTACTAGGTGTGAGGTTCTGGGGATGGAGAGTGTAATAAGCCATAGTTACTGCTGTCAAGGGCTTCGTCATTTAGTCAGTTAGGGAGTCTTCTATATTAAAAAATGTAATATAATTCTTTAGTCACCACAATTCAGGCTAAAAGTACACCTGAGGCCAAGGGAATGAGTAATCAACTTTGTCTCTGAAACGTTCCCCCCAAAGACGTATTTGCAACCTTTTCAAACAATGCGCGTATTGATGGAAACATCCACCCACAGGATATCCCTCCACACGTGGGCTCCTCCGACAACCAGAGACTTGTCACTGGCCCCTGGGTGCGTCTATAGTACAAAGGGAATGAACGTCCACAGTTACGACAGAAGAACCACCGAGGTCCGATTGTTCCGCTAATGGCCTGTCACTCCTCTCTGGGTCCAGAAAGACCTTAGGATTGAGAACGACAACCATGACACCTTGAGGGCATGGCCTGGGCCTTCTTCATGAGCGACCCTCAGCCTGCTAGGCCGAGAACAGAGCTGGCGTGTAGCAGGTTCTCAATGAATGTGTGATGATGTAATGAGCCTTATATTTGCTTGAATTATTTGAAAGCTGGTTATCCATGTCAGTTCTATATGATAACTCTCTGTGAACAACAGAACTGATTTATTGCAGTACTCTATTCAAGCCCAAATGGGATGACATGAGGTCGGTATAGACTCCCCAGAAATGATCATCTTCAATCAAAATCAGTCTTGGGTTTACACATGCAGAACACCTTAATTTGGCAAGAGGAAGAGAGAATAAAGGAGATTGGCTTCCATTATTTGACTCAACTGCCCTCACACTTCATAGTTTTCATTTCTTGTCTGACTTTCTCTGAACCATTGAGAAAACTGATTATTCCAAATCTGGCAAGCAGTCGACCCACAACCTACCATCCTCAGTGGCAATATCTTATTTTAGTTTATTGTTTTACAAAGGACCCCTGAGATAACTCCCTGGGAAGAATTAATGCTGGAAAGAAGTGTGCCAGGGGCCTCTCCAAAGTGTCTTGCTCCCCACTGGCGTGAATGCCCATCTCACAGCCGCTTCTGCAAACTCCCACTGCACACCTGGGGGAAATTCACTTCTCTGTGCTCAGCTTAATAAGATCACACCAGCACGGCCAGAGAAGCAGGGGCACATTAAAGCACTGTGGGAAATGAGAACCATGGAACAAATTGCCTTGGGTACTTGGACTGTGGATGGTAACAATGCCAGAGAAATTGTTAGTTCACCCTTTCTCTGTTTGGTGCAAATCACACACACACACACACACACACACACACACACACACACATGTACACGGATATGCACAACTGACAGGACCTTGGAAAGGTAGGGATATTGCCAGGAACCAACAGAGGCCTGGAAGAGTCTGGAAGCACTGCCTCACTTGTGCTCAGTGTTATCTTCCTGCCCCACTCTGGTTCCTACAGACACTTTCGTTCTCCAAACTCCTTTGAATGTGCCAATTCCCCCAACAAGTCCATGAATTATTTGAGGGCAGTGTCCATACTTTAATTTTAATGGAAGTATTATAAATATACAGTCAAATGCACAAATGTTAAGTGTACAGCTTAATGAATTTTTACATGCACTTCCACTGGTGTACCCACCACCCCGAGAAAGATACAGAAATTTCCAGTACCCCAGAGGACTCTGTCATGCCCCTCCCACCACATCTCCCGAGGATAACCACTATTCTGACCGCTGTCACCATACATTGGTTTTTCCTGCTCTGAACATCATATAAATGGTGTGTTCTCCTTTGCGTCTGCCTTCCTTCCTTGTTAGCTTGTGTGTAGCAATGGCCACTTCTCTTTTATTGCTGTGCATATAACCCATGAATGTACTTTGATTTATTTCTCCGTTCTTCAGTTGATGGACAGTTGGTGTTTTCCAGTTTGGGGCTATTATGAATAGGCTGCTATGAAGATGCTTGTACCTGCCTCTCATAGACGTGTGCTCATTTCTCTTGCACAAACGCTGGGTTACAGGACAGGTGGACGTTCAGCTTTAGTAGGTACTAGAGTTTAGTTTCCCGGCACTCTGGGTGAGCCCCCCAGTGGCCCCCCACTCTCTCCAGCACGGGGCACCGTAGTCTCTCATCTCAGCCCCTCTGGTGAGCACACAGGGTGTGCTTGCTCTGATCCGATGTCCAGTCCTCTGAGGAACAGCCACACTGAACCTCTTGACAGCACCACACACCACGCGTGCCTCTTGGGATGTGCCTGTCCATGTCTTCAGCCCTTTTTAAACATTGGGCTATTTTCAGTTTTGTCTTATTGATTTGTAGCTGTTCTTTAGATTTTCTGGATTTGCGTTCTTTTTCAGATATAAATTGTCAATATTTTCTGCCATTCTGATTTGCCTTTGACTCTGTGGGTGGCATCTTTTGATAAACAGAAGTTATTACTTTAAAGACTTTCAACTTACCAATCATCTATATGGTATTTTTATGTACCCGCGAAGAACTCTTTCTCATCTAAATGACCGTGTATACTGATAATTTTTGTAATATCAGGTTACTCCTTTTTGCAGCTGTGATGGTCGGTTTTATGTGTTATCTTGGCTAGGCTGTAGTCCCCAGTTATTTGACGGAACACTAATCTCTCTCCTGCTCTGAACTCTGACTGATACAGCAGATAAGAAACACAAGAAAAAAAGTAAAATTGCTTGTGCTGTCCCCGCTCAGAGCTGAGCATTATTGATACTTTGATTTCTGACCTTCCGATCGCTCGTAAACAGTATACCTGATCCTACTGCTGACCCCAGTTCCTCGGCGGCTGGTTTGAACGCTCTAACCCCGGGGTTCAAGCCCAGGGCCTCTTTCTTCTCAGTGGATTCTCCGCCCGCTCTTCAGCATGGCAGTGGCCTGGCGGTTTCGGTGTGAGGCCTGCCCTCTCCTGCCCCCCGTCAGACAGACCCAGCCACGGCAGCCGTGTGATCTCGGCAAGGCACTTCCTCTCTCCAACCTCGGTTCCTCCTCTGTAAAATGGCAACAGGAATGATTTTTTCTACTTTATTGCTGGCCTTGAGGATTAAAAAGATGAGGTGCACAAGGAGCTTTCTTGGCATGTGTTGCATAGTAAATACTCACCGAGAGGCGGCTGTGGCGGACGTCACTGGCGTAAAATATCAACAAAAATGGCCTTGGTCGAGTTCATTGTTCCTTTGCTGTGGGGGGCACACACCAACCTTCACACACCCCCAGTAATTGCCGATGGAGGGGTTTGCTGAGCTTTTTATCATTGCCGTGGTTTGGTTAATCTTGTCCAGCTCTGAGAGCTCTCAGCAGCTCTGCAGTCACCAAGGGGTCCATGAAAACATTTTCCTCCATCTGCCCCTTCTGCATTTAGGGGGTAGTCCTTTCTCTGGGAGAGCTTTGGGGGTCCTCGCTAAGCTGAAGAGGGGCCCTGGGTGATGGTGAAGATGCACCCCGACCCCTGTCTCTTGACCTGGAGGGTTGTCTTCCCTTTGGCCCTGCCCTTCGCTTCTTGGTTTTGGTAGGGGAAGTCCCCTCTGCACCACCTCTTCCCACCCCCCAAGCAAAAACACGTTCTCCACGCTAAACTCTGCCCTGATGTGGGGGGAGCCCGGCTTCCTCGGCCAGGGCAGCTGGTCAGGTTTCCATTAGGCCAGGGAAACGCCAGAGGAAATGAGCCAAGGAAAGGAAGGCTGTGATTTTCTTTTTAATTTCAAGTATTGCATTTATTATAATTTTTTTAAATGGCAGGGTCCCAGCTGAGCCAGGTTAAGGAGGAATGTGAGATATGTGTACCCCAGTCGCTTCTATAAAAGCCCGTGGTGGCCCTCGGCTGTCCCGGGAAGATGAGGTGAACTGGTTGCAGGGACCCCTGCCCCCAAGGCCAACAAACAGTGGTCGGCACCGCTCGGGTGGGGTCCCCCCCCCACTGTGGGCTCAGTGGGCCCCTCAGAGGGAGGGATGCACCCTGAAATCCCAGCACGGAGGCAGCCCACCACCCCAATAGCAAGGAATCAGGCTTCCCGGCCTCGCCTGGCACTTTAGACCCAAGAGTGACTTTCTGGGGGTCCACAGTCAGGGAGGGTGGGGAGCAGGGGGTGACAGTCACCAGGCTGACACTCGCCGAGCTCTCACCCTGCACGGTCTGAGCCTCCTGGGTGCTGGCTCGGGGGCCTGGGGCACCCCAGCAAGTGCCACACACTGGGGGGCTCAAAACAACAGAAGGTGGGCTTGGCCCTAGCCCCGCCCAGCCTGCCCCCACCATCTGCGGACCCGGGTGCTGCAGGGCTGCATCGCTTCTTCAGCAAAATGGGGATAATGAAGTCCCCTCCTCAGAAGCTTCTGGAAACAACAGCCCAGCGTCTGAGACGCAGCGAGCAGCCCAGGACGTTGGCTGCTATTTATTATATTTCTGCCTCCATTTCCCTTCTGGACTTGGCGTTGAGGGGCCAGCATTGTCCCCTGGCTGGGACCCCTTCTCGGAGGGAGCTGACCTCTCACGCACTGGAGCTCAGGAAGCCATTTTTCAACCTCCTTTTCTGATCATCAGATGTCCTTCGGCCTCACAATCCTGCAGCCAGGTCCAGGTGGGGAGGGAGGGGGATGGTAAATAGAGATCAGATGCTGTCGTTCGCTAAAACAAAGGCACCTCCCAGGCCTTCAGCCAGGACAGGTGGGCAGCCAGCGGCTGGCGGGGGCGCCGGGCGAGGCAGAGCTCACAGTGGTTCGCCAGCTGCCGATTCCTGATGGAGTCCACCAAACGTGAACAGCTGAACTTTTAAGTAGGTCGTTCAAAGAGCTGGCCCAGTGTCCCTGTTGCAGCCGAGTCCCTCCCCACGTCCCTCGCTGGGCAGCTCCCGGCAGCCTCTGGACGCACCCACTTCTGTTTTAAGAGGTTCCAAATGGTCCCCAAGTCGCATCTTTCTTTCCTGTGACCCAGGCAATTTGGACGTCATGGGTGCCTTTGTGGGGATGTCACGGATTATCTCACGTGAAGAGGGCCCCTCTTTACACCCTCCCCCGGCTTCTGCTATGGAGATGAAAGGGCAAGGAGGCAGGTTGGAAAACAGATAATTCACCAACTGTCAGTACCTCACACCAGGCAGAGCGGGCAGGGAGGGCCACGCATGGTCGTGCTCCAGCAGGAAAGGGGCTGAGCGCTCGGGGCCCTGTGCAGAGCTGGACATTTTGTCGTCCCCGTAAAAACGCCTCAAGCTCAGGAGCAGATGGAGTGGTGGGGCAGTCGTAAAACGCACCCCCCCACCCCACCAGGGACAAATAGGTTAACAGAGGGGTTGGCACCATGCTCGCCATAAAAGCCCGCCAGGCCTGTCATGTTCCGATAAATCTTGATTTTGTAAGGGAGTTATGCTGTGGTTCCCAGCCTTGGGTTTCACAGGTGAGTCGGAGACTGATGGATGGTTTGGGAGCCGAGGGGCGGGGAAGGGGACAGAGGAAACCTTAAACGCTCGCCCCCACCCCCACTCCAGCTCCCCAGCCCAGGGCTGGAAATCCAGCCTGCAAGAAGAGCTGAGGCATTTGTTACCTCTTCCGTATCTGTATCCACCACTGGAAGGCAAGTGGGCCTGGCCCCACGACAGGGTATTAAACTGCAGGAGCTTAATAAATGCTGGCAGGGCTGTCCTTTGGCAGGTGGCTCATGGCCTTGGCCACCTGGTGCTGCGAGAGGAAAGCCACCTGCCTGCAGCACATCTGCCCAGAGCAGGTGCAGTTCGCGTGGCACCTAAGGGCACCATCTTGCTAGCAAGAGCCTATTGTTGAGCGTCCATTACCAACACACCAAACAAAGGATAGGACACCTAACGCAAGGTCTCCCAGGGGCAGTGGGTGATGTACGAGAGGGAAGCAGCCAGGTGGGAGAAGATGAACGGTGCCCGGCCCCTGGCCTCCCTGTTGGGGAGCAAAGAGAGACGTGGGGATGCTCCAGGAATCCAGGTATCATCAGATCTTCTGGTATTGCAGAGAAAGACAAAGATCTGGACTTTCCGCAAATTCTCTCCATTTGTAAGTATCAAGACCTCACTCCAATATAAAACATGGTGCTGGCTAATGCAGTCTAGGGGGAGACAGCAGGCAGATCCATCCCGGAGCCTCTGGGCTTCAGATACACCCGGGAAGATCGCAGACGGCGCTCCTGTAACTGAAGAGTTCAGCCATGCTCAGTCCTCCCACCAGGCCTGAGCGGGAGGCCCTGGGACCGTGCAGCAGGGCTTGGCATGCGTCTTCCATGCAGCCAGTTGTAGTTCTGGCTTGTTGATTCCCACTCAAGTCGACGTTTTGGAGTGGAAGGGAGTGGAAGTGACTTTATAATAGCAACAGCCTCAACTCGTCCCTGACTTAGCAAAACAAAAGTCAAGGATTTCTTAACTTCTGTGCTTTCTCAGTAGTGAAATGCCTTGCCTACTCCCTGTAATTCGTGATGGCACTCCATTTTGCCAAAATGCCATGGTTCAGTTCCCCTCCATCAGCCGGGCAGGGGAGATCCACTCACCCATTCACCACTTTGATGTTGGGTCTCAATGAGTCATTCTCTGCCTCCTTGTTCCCTTCTGTTCCCTACCAGTTAAAGATGAAACCTGGCAAATCAGTGCTTCCCTAATCCTGGGTTTGAAGTCCAGGACCTGAGTTCAAGACCCAGCTCCTCCATATACCAGCTGTGATTTGGAACCAATTACTCAACTTTTTGCCACTCCCCCCACCATCCTCTCATCTGTCTGTAGACTCTGCGGAAGCCTGAGCTTTGTTCCATCTAATTCCCATTCTTGTTCTGGCCCCAAGTGGGAGCAGCTCTGAAGACGGGGAGGTTGCCCCACTTTGCTCCTCAAGGCCTTACCCTGGGGACCCTTTGGCATTTTAGATTTTCAAAACCATTCAGATGGTGGCTTCTAAAGGCATTTAGGAGAATGAGTTAGAACTGGACGTAGTAACACAGATCATGCTCAACAAACTTAAGTGGCAGCTGATATGATTTATATCCACATACACACACAGACGAATCTCAGTTGTTTCCTACAGCCACACAGCGCCTGTGACAATTAGCAGTAACAAGGGCAAGAAAGATACCTCAGCAGCCTCATGGTTCTGGGGAAGGAGGAGGGTGACTGGGAGACTAAATTTTTTAAAAGAAGGGCAAATAAGGGTATTACTTTTGTACTTTATGCTTAAGCAAAGGAAATAAATTCATACGGTTTCCAGCGTGTCAAAGCGTGAGGGTACATGCACCGATGGGCTGGCTCTGGACGTTCCCTGAGCAGCTGAGCATGATTCTGGTTGAGACCCTGCGTGGGCACCGGCGGCCACCATGGCTGCACCCCACCCACCAAGGCCCCAGCCGCTTTCTCCTCCCTGTTACCTCTGGGGCTTGGAAGGGGGGGACAGGAGGACAGGCTTCTTTTGTCCAAGCTGAGACCCGGTCTCCACTGCACGAGCCCCCTCACCTGCCCTGGATAGCGCTGCTTTTGTGCAGGCCAAACATAGCATCTCGCTGTAAAGACTACGATGACGGGACTTAAAAGCATCTTATAAAATGTTTCAGGTTATGAAGCAGTTTCTGTGACAAGAATTGAGGGTGGAGGATTCCAAAACATGAGAATTTCCCCAGAAGCACAATTGCTTTTCAAAAATGAGAAGTCACCTAAATGTCTAATAATAAGGCATTGGCTATTCAAATCCTGGCACACATATTAAAATGGAATATGATACCGCCATGGAAAGCAAGGTGGTTGGGAAACAGTTGACAGTTTGGAAAGATGAGATAAACAGCTCTGATCATGCACAACGCACTGCTTCCATGGAACAGGGATGTCAAACTTCTACTTCAGGGTTGATGGCTGTCCCTCAGCAGGAGAAGCCTTTTAGACAAAAAAGGGGAGGGGGCCGGAATCAACCAATTGTCAGGGAGATTCTGGATTCTGCTTTCCATGTTCAACTCGATCAGCGATCCCCATCTCGGGGGCCCCATCTTAACTGTGTGAAGGTGATTGTGAAAGCTAAAATATTTATAGCCGTTTCAAGAAATGCTAACTTAACCTTGCAGCTACATCTGTCTTTATTGGATATAAGGGAACAATGAATTCATTTTGAAATAATAAGCTCAGTTTTCTGGTGGACACAACCTTTCAAAATAGAGAGGTGTATTAGTTAGGGTAATGTTTGGTGCTGTAATGAATAAACTCCAGAGTACAAGTTATTTAGCACAATAGACTTTTATATCCCAATCACGTAAAGTCTGAACAAGCGTTCCTGCGTCAGTACACCACTCTCTTCCAGGAGGTAATTCTGTCTTGTGGTCTTCTGGGGCCTGAGAGTCTTCTGCATTTCGCTGGGAAATGGGAAGAGAGCAAAGAGGAACTTGCAAGGGAAATTTTTATGGGCCACTGGCTAGAATTCAGTCACAAGACTACCATAATTGCAAGGGATGCCTGGGGAGAAGCACAGTTAAGTTGTATTTGCAGAGGGGAAAAAGAGGAATCTGGCTTGGTGAACCACTCTTCAGTCTCTGCCAGAACAGGCATAAGAAGGTGCAGTGCGAAACGGTCATTAATGTTGAAGCATTTGGACACAATCTGGGATTGTCTCCAAGGACCCTTTATGTTGTAAATCCCAGGAGTCTGCAGTTTGAGGCAAATGGCTCTTCTCTCATGCCCCAAATGCCAGCAAGGTTATTACAAGACCAGCATTTGCAGAGACGAGCTCTGCCATCTCTCGTGCATCCGCCCATTGAGCCTGCCTCCCAGGGCAATACGCCGGCAGGACGTGCCCCGAGAGGAGCCGCTTCAGACAGCCAGACTGAGCCTGCAGCGTGGGCCCTGCTGTGGCTGGGACACGAGGCTGGAGGTGCTGGCTCCACGTGGCACTTGCCATCCAGCCACCCCACAGACTACAGGCGCCCCCGTTGCACTCTGCAAACAGGCCCTCCTTGCCTTCTGCTCCCACTGTGTGCTGCCTGGAAGCTGGGGATGCGGGGAGCCCTGGGCCGCCTCTGCCCTAATGGAGTGGAGACGGAGGCCACAGCCAACACGGGAGGGTCCCCGCTAGCCTGCCCCAGGATTCAGCGCCCTTCCAAGGTTGGTGACCCCATCCCACTGCTGTCCCCCCAAGTCAACCCTGCCCAGCTCCCCTGCCTCCCCAACACCAACCCTCCACCAACTCCTTCCCCTCATCCTCTTGGGCATCTTGCTGAGCAACTCGCTAGTCCCAAAGGGACCTCACCTCTCACCCCTGACTTTGCAGACCTGTGTCCCCACCCAGAGCACCTGACCCCCTTCCTCATGGGGACCCCAAGCCCCACTCCAGCTTCCTGCCTCGACAAATGCTGCTTCCTGCATCCTCCTCCCTCCCCTTCCTCACCTCCTGCCAGGCCTCAAGCTCCCCGAGGGCCAGGCCTAGGTGCCTTGGTCTTTGCCATCCCCGCACCCAGCAGGGTGCTGGCCCCATGCAGCTGAAGCCCCCACACTGGGCTCCCTGGGCCTTGGCACACCCCAAAACAGCATCCTTAGCATGCCTTGGAGAGCACTGCTGCAGGGGCAGACGAGAGGCTGGGCGGCCGCACATTCGGTCAGTAAACAGATGAGCACTAGAGAGGGCTTGAAGCGTGGAAGGCACAGAAGGCAGGGGAAGGACGGAAGCCAGGGCATCTTCACCCCTGCGTGTGCGTCCTGGTGCACAGGAGACCGGCTCCCTGTGGCTTCTCATGCAGCGTCCTTAGGTCTGACAGGCAATGACCTGTGTGTCCCTCAAAGGACTTTGAAAATAAAACGAGGTCGTGAAAGGAAAGCGCTGGGCCTGGGTCCGGCTCCTGGTCAATTCCGAGTAGGTTCTAAGGGGGCCAAGGAGAAGAGGCTGCGCTGAAACGACCTGGGAAACAGCCCTTCCCTCTGCCCTGTGCTGGGTGAGCCCTCCGCACCTGGCTCCTGGGAGGGGGCTGCTCTTCCCAGAGGGGCAGGGAGGGTGGGGCGGGCCCAGGGCCCCCCACACCCTCAAGGCAGCCCTGAGGTCTCCCCGAAGCCTCAGCCACCACCTGCTCCTCTGTCCACTGGCCCGGGCGCTGCAGCTCCACTGTCAGGAGGAAACGCCCCGAAAGGGGTTCATGGACCATAAGGAAACACAACAATGCACGGCCAGCCCCACATGCCGAGAAACCTCCCTGGAGGCTGCAGAGACGACGGGCGCCTCCCTCGCGGGGCCTTGAGAAAGGGCACCCCAGGTAGGTGGAGGCTGAGAGGCAACCGTGGGCATCGAATCATGGCCCACCTGTGTGAGCGGTCGGGGGGGGGGGCCAGGGGCCGCTGGCCAAGGGACGGGCACCTCCGGCTCTGCCACTCGCCAGCGCCAAGCCCTCAGCAGGTCTTCATTCCTCTGTGCTTCCACAGCTTCACCTGTAAAGAGGGGATAGAGACGGAATCCACCAGACGGCGGCAGCGAGGGACTTTCAGGAGTCACCCTGGGTCCCCTGCACACCTGTCCTGCCTCACGTGTCCAGAATCATTGTCACAACTCGCCCATTTTACAGACGTGAAAACAGAGGCGCTGCGCGTCGTCTGACTCATCGGTGTGTCCCGGCGAGACACACCTGCCCCTCCACACTGCCTTACGCGGCTCGACTGGGAATTCGGAATCTTTTGGTCTCTCCCTCGCCCTATTTTTGTTCCACACAGATGCTGCCATTTGTTAGGAGCCTCTGGAACCCTCTGCAGCAAGGACAAATGCACCACTGCCGCCCCCCCGGTCCCCGCAGAGCCCCAGCCCCCACCGACATCAGTTCCCTTTCTGAAGGGGGAGCCCTCCTTGCTTCCTGCCAGCCCTCTCATGTCCACTGCCCCTCATTGTCTTCAACAAGAGAATGCTCCCAGCTTTGGAATCTGCAGAGCGTCACAACAGCTCAGGGTTCGTAACCTGAGCCGGGCACTAAAAAGACACCCAGGGCTGCTGAGAAGTGAGGGTCCCCCTTAATTGCTTTGGCAGATGCCGCAGGGACGGAGGGGCCCGGAGCAGCCCCCAGCCACCCACCCGGAGATAACCCCTGACCCCTGCCTCGCTCAGCAAGCAAGTCAAAGGGTCCCAAGCCTGGCAGAAGCTAATAAATCCTTGGGTGCAGCCCCCCAGCATCCCTGCATCTGCCTCTGGCTGAGAGGCCAAAACCTCCAAAAGAGCAGCGAACTCTGCTGAGGGTCTGCTGGGACTGAGGACAGTGTGGCTTCTGGGTGGGTTCTAGAATCCCAGCGCTGGCAAACTCAATCCAAGAGTCCAGCGACTCCATGCAGGTGGGGGTTGGGGGGTTTGGGAGCCCAGAGTCAGAAGGGAAACTGATGGATGCGGAGAACCCTAAGGCCTGGCTCGGGGCCAGGACATCCCTTGCCCAGGGCTGCACCCCCTGGTTACCTCTGGGGCAGGAGGTGAGGGCATCACGGAGCAGCTCCTTGGCAGAGAGAGGCTGCTTATATTCAGGAGAACAACAAAATTTAGAGCACAAGATAGAGCATTTTTTTTTAATTTTAAGCCCATAAGTTCACATGATTGAAAATTCAAAATGCAAAAAGTATGTCCTCTCCCCTTTTCCCACAGCCCAGAGGTGCCAACTTGACTGTTTCTTCTACTTCCCTCTAGAGAGCTTTTAAGCATCTGAGCATATAATTATGGGCACATTACGTACATGCATGTGAGGACATTCATAGCTCCATATCCTTATCGATATACAAGTACACACACACACACACACAGCAGCAGCACTCTAGGGCAGCCTCTTTCCACACCCAGGGTGGTGCACCGCACACTATTTTCTGTGTCTAGCTAGTTCCCATGAATATACATTGGCAGTCCTCCCATATTCTTATCTGCAGTGCTCCTTCCTTCTCTGTTATGGTTGCGTACTATTCCCTGGCATGTCTGCCTCATCATCTGTTTATCTAGCTGGGTCCCTACCAACGGGTCCTTAATTAGAAAAGCCACTTCTCTTGGGGACTCGTGAATTGGGCATCCAGCCCAGCCGTGGCCATCCAGGGCCCGCCATCCCTTGAGGTTCCCATCCCTCCTCTTTCCTCTCACACTGTGTGGTCCCACTGCTGCCCAAGGCTCAGCTCATGGCCGGGTGAGGCACGAGCCCCTTTGCATCCTCAGAACCACTCCTCCTGCTCATGTTGATGGGGAGGTTTCCAGGTGCAGTTTTTCCAAAGGGAGAAAAGGCAGGGGGACTGCCCCCACCTCCTCCGTGGACCATGAAGGTATGTCAAGACTTTACCAGACAGCCTGGCACACAGGGCACAGGGAAGATCTGGGATCTAGAGATGCCGCTCTGTTTATTAGTAGTCTATCAGTGCCTGTTCAACAGGTAATAAGCAAGATCTTCCTGAGCAAAGCACGGGCCGTGGGGGCAGAGGACTATAGCAGCTCTGATGCTGGGTTCTAAAGTCAGTCCCTTCTGGGTCCAAATTCTAGCTCTGCTTCTTACAAACCGGGAAATCTTGGAATGACCTCCACTGTAGCTGCCTCATGGCGTGCAGGCTTGTTTTGATGATTAAAGAGAATGTATCCACGCCCAGCCGCCTGGCAGACACTAGTGCCCTCTCAGTGCCCAACACATTTTCGCGTGTGTTGTTGTCATCGATGTAGTGGCTCTGTTGCCATGGCGTCGGCAGTGGTGGTTCCCCAGATGCATTTGCTTCTCTCCTCTGTGTCCCCCCAGAATGTAGGCTGAGCTCAGGGACTCAGAAGAGCCACAGTGATGACTTCCTCACCCTCCAGCTGTTCGCCATGGCCACCTCCAAGTGGATCCCCTGATGTTGGAGCACACGTGATTACTCTTTGCTGCTGGAATCTTGCTTGGAGGCAGGGGACTGCACCAAATGACCTTTTGACCTCGCTTCCCACCCCCAGCCCCAGGATCCAGGGTCACTCCAGCCTGCACGTGGGCCAGTGAAATTAACCACTCTTTCCGGAAATACAAGGTTATTCAGCATCCTACAGCTCCCAAGGGCTGTCTTAGATAAGACTTGCCCTGTGCTCTCCACCTCCCCCCTCCCCAGGACTTGTGGAAATTTCTGGGTCTGTTTGACATCAACCTGTGTCCTCGCGGTCCACCAGTGACCTTCCATTGACCTTTGGATACCGGCGGGAGGAAAACGTCATTTTTCCCCTAACCCATTGAACTCTCAGAAATGACAAAGTGACAGGGTCCGGCCTTGCGTTCAGGAAGTCCCCTGGGCCCCAGCATCACAGCAACTTGGGAAGAGAGCCCACGCCCACCCAGGCTGAGTCAAGGGTAGCCCCATACCCTGAAAACGAAAGGAAACCTTCCTGGGAGGGTTTCTCCGCACGGCACGGGAAGAGCGGAGGAAGGCAGGAAGACGGCCGATAGGACACCTAAAGGAAGGGAGGAAACGGCCAGTGGAGTCTAGACTTGTTATCTTGCCCCCCTGTGCGGGCACCAGCCCCTCATCATCCATCGTCCCCGACTCGACTTCCTGCCACAGGATTTACGCCAATGACCTCACCCTCTTGCTATCTCGACGGCCCCAGCGCTGCCCGCTCTCGGCTCTCAGGAATTAGGGGCCCAGATAACAAGTCTAGACAGCTCAGAAGTTTTAAATGGATTATTCCCCAGGGGGAGGGAGGAAAGCTAGTGACTAGTCCTGGGGACTCGAAGGCCAAAACTGGGATTGCGTCCCTATGCCTCGTTGGCGTGGCGGGTTGAGGACACTCCCCTTCTTCCTCCATGGCCCCACCCCTCAAAGTTTAATATCTGTGCCAGAGGGCGGCCATTCCGCTCCCCACTTCCTCTCCAGCGGGGTCAGGTAGGCCCCAGCTGCCTCCCCTGAGCTGGGCCAAGGCCACCCTTCCTCCCTGAGGGCTTAAAAGGGGAGTGTCTCCCCCAGCCCCAGGCAACACTGAGCTGGGAAATAAAGCCAGGAAGGCCGACAGAATCACAACTGCCCCCACGCGTGAAACTCTTATTGGCGGCCTGGCCTGGCAGATGCCCTGGCCACACTTTCTGTCTGTCTGGGCCCCACGGGGGTGGTGAGCCAGGCTGTCTCACGTGCGACGTGGCCCCCTCCTGTCCCTGCTGCCACCCCGTCTTCCCGAGGGCAGGGCCGTTGGGGTAACCGTGCTGAGAAGCTCAGATGAGGGGCTTCACCCTGAGTTGTCACAAACCTCCTTGGGTGTTAGGTGCTGTTTAGCAGATCCCCTGACGCGGCTTGTCTGAGAGCTGCTCTGGAGACTTCCAAAGCAACAAGCTGTAGAGTGACTGGATGACTGCCTGAAGGCATGGCACGGTTTCCTGGGGATCCAGGAGACTAGACAGCTGTGGGGTTCCCTCAGCCCTTCAGCAGGTGACTTTCTGGCTCCCCTGATGTCCCCCCACCAGCACCTGCAGCTTCCCCCGGCTGTTGGGGGGGCCCGGCCGCTCGCAGTGGGCAGCCCGGAAAGGCCAGGAGTCAGGGCATTTGGGGCAGACACCACCAGACAGTGCCGGAAGGGCGGGCAGTACCCCAGGCCCTCCTGCTCAGGTGGGGTACTGGGGGGAGGTGCTCTGTGTTCCCAAAGGACCCCAAAGCGGCTGTGCCCCAGGGGCCCACAGGGGTGATCAGATCGATGAGGCCTGGTACTGGTTCCTGCCTCCCTGCCCCTTCCCCACACCCCGACACCTCCCAAGAAACTTCTTGCCCGCAGACCCTGACCTTGTTCTGCATAGGGGTGAATCTGAGCCAAGGCAGTGGAGGACTACGACTCAGCGAAAAAGGATCAGGGAGAAGAGAGGGGTGCCGGCTGCCCAGCAGGCCTGGCGCTGCGGGATTGGGCTCCCTGGGGCCTCAGGATTTCTGTCTCTAAGTTAGAGCCAGCCCGATGGGTGTTACGGCAGAAACTGCGGCTTCTCTCCAAATCCACCCTCCGTTGCTAACACCGGGCCCAGGACCCTCTTTCCTGGACACTTCCTGGCCCAGCCTCAGCCTTTCTGCGGCGGCTCCGTGCCTGGATTCCGGCGGGTGGGAGGCACGCAACAGTGCCGTCCGCCCTGGGTGCACCTGAAAGGAGGGCGCGTGCCACCGTCCCTCTCCCTCCAGTGTCTGAGACGCGGCGATGGCCGGAGCACGTCCTGCTCCCTCGCTCCTCGCCTGCTTCCTCTCCTCCTGGTCCCCCTCGTCTCCGGCCAAGGAAGAGGGGATTATAAGCTAATGGGGGACTCGTAACGTTAGTTTTCCTCCATCAGAGCTAACCTTGGAGCTTCTGACCCGGGCAACACTTTCACCCATGTTCGAGAGCAAAGACAGACTTCAGTCACACGAATCCAAAAATAGTGAAGTGGGAGGAACCATTGAAGGTGGGGAAGGAGCACGGGTGCCTGCTGGAACAGGGGAATCCGGGAAGGGAATGAGGAAGGGCTGGGAGAGCCCGGTTGCCCCCGGGAGAAGCAGCCCGTCCCGATGCAGGCTGGGAAAAGCTCCTCTTTGCCAGGCAGGAGGGGGCTGACACCAGGCTCCCCACCTGTCTGAGCCCACGGGAGCCCCATGTGGAGGAAATTCCTAAATTGACAATGAACAGGAAGAAAGAGTGAGTCAGGCCTTTTAATGCCAGAAATTATCTTGATTTTCATAGCCCTGCTGAAGTGTTTAGAAAGTCTGTGTTACATAAAGATAAACTTGTGTGAGTTCTGGGGGCTGAAGAGCAGCCAAAAACAGTTAGGGATTTATGTTCTGTGCTGTCTCCCGTGGGTGGGGTGAGTGGCGCGTTTTTCAGGCACTGAACGAACAGGGAGAGATTAGGAGGACATCCATCGTGAATGCAGCTTCCAATCCACAGCCCTGCTTGTTGGCTGCGAAACAGCCCAAGGGGGCAGCCCCTCACCACAGCTGATGCACAGACATCCTTAGGAGGGGCCCGGGAGCTCTGTGCCTGCTGGGGAAGCGGCATGGGTTTAGGGTCAGCCTGGGCAGGTTCTTGTTCTGCTGCTTACTGGCTGTGTGGCCTTAGGCAAGTTGCTCAACCTCTCTGAGCCTCCTTTGGTCACTTCCTGAGTGAAGCTAATGGTTATAGGTATTGGCATTGGTGAGGCTTATTGGGTACCTGTGAAACTCAAATGTTGTAATGTAAGCACAGGGTGATACCTGGGGCATCAGCCTCCTTTCTGCCCACCCCCCATCTTCCCTTCCCCTCCACAAGGCTGTGGAAAGGAATACCCAGGCCATGTGAGCCTGCAGCAGATGGACCCAGGTATGGCAGGATGAGTGGTGAAACTATTCCCTGACAGGAAGCCAGGAGCACTGGACAAGGAGCAATAGTTAAAAACAACAACAACAACAAAAGTCAAAATGTGTACAGACAAAGATATAACTGTGAAATGAGAGTATATAGTGGGTTGGTAACTCAGTGTGCAGTAAGAGGATAAAAATAAGCATTAGGAGGGGATACCCTGCCTTTGGGCTGGAAGTTACCTCTAGGAGGGAGAGAAAGGGGCTAGAGTGCAGGCCCTTAAGCTGTGCCTGTAATGTTATTAAATACACAAAATTGAAATATGTCTTAATTCTGAAAATCCGTGTATCTGAACAGAAAATAAACATCTGAGAAGGTTTCATTATTCCCAGTCATTGGGGAAATGTAAAAATTCAAGGCGTGCTGTGATCCGCTCCCCCGTCAGCAGCATGGCTAAAGTGAGCAACATAATGCCAAGTGTTGACGAAGATGTGGGGCAGCCAGAACGCGCTTGCTCTGCTGGCGAGAGTGCCAGCCAGGCCCACTTGAGGAAGCTGTCTAGGAGCGTCTTTTGAAGCACAGCATGTGACAGCTGTGGCCTGGGATTCTGCTCCTTCAAAAATGGGTATCCGGGTTCCCAAAAGGCATCTACAAAAATATTCTTAGCAGCACCAGTCATAAAAGCTAAAGTGTGGAAAACAAGCCAAATGTCTTTCACCAGTGAGAGAGATAAATTAGGTGTGGTCCTTTCACACAGCAGAATTCGATGTGGCCGTGAGAACAAACTACAAGAGCGTGCAGCAGTGTGGGCAAATCTCTCACGCAGCAAGGAGCAAAAGAAGCAAGGCACGAAGGCAGACGGACCATTTGCTGCCATTTCTGCAGAATTGTGTAAAGTTCAAAAGCAGGCACATCTGATCTACGCAGTTAGAGACTAGGGTGGGGGTCAGCCTTGCTGTTTCATGACTGGAAAGGGCACACAGGGGCTTCTGAGGCCTGGAGGTGGTGTTCCGTTCCTCGACCTGGGTTCTGGGTGCTGGGTGCTGCTCACATACGGGGATTCACCGAGCTGTGTCCCTTTCAGGCTGTTCTTCAGACATTAATAAAACGTTTACTTGAAAAAAGAATGTAAAAACCTGGAGGGTGGGTGTGCTATTCTTACCGTTTTCTAGATGCCTGGTGAATTTCATGACTTAAAAAATTAGATGCAAAGATGTGTACCAATGGGAGATGCAAATTTTGCACAAGTTATTAAACACATCTTATGAGCCAATTGTTTCACTGGCTGGCTCCACCTGGGTCAGCCCATTTGAGCCCCATCTGCCCACACCCCCAGACCATGGAGCAGAGGGTCCTCCCTGAGAAACGTGCCCAAGGCCGCACGGCCTGGAGTCAGGATTCAGATCGTCGTCCTGAACCTGGTGTCCTTGCTATGGATTAGCTCTCAGGAAGGCCCACGCTTGCAGCCACAGGGTCAGACAAGTTCTCTTGGAAAGAGAAAAGCAAGAAGAGAAGATGCTGTTTCTACCACATCCTTGACACACGCAGGGAAAGCAACAGGGCAGCGCCCGGCGATGGAAACACGTGCATCGCCATCTGAGGGCGTTGGTGGTTCCGCCGGACAGTGTGGCCCAATTTGCTCTAGATCACAGGTTATCAGAGACCGTGCCTAAGGGGTGGGAGAAGGACACGCAATCGCTCATGGAGGTGTCTGTGAGGGGAGACCGGAAGTGGCCAAGTGTTTCTCAAAGCAGCCGCAAAGCTGGGTGAGAAGGGGCAGCCAACCCACCGGCCCCAGCCACGGTGCCTGCCCCTCGTCACCCTGGCCCACGGGAAACTCAGTCACGTGTGATTTGAGCTCAAGCTTGAGCAAATCCAGATGCTCCTGGGGGCATTTTCAAACCCCGAAGCTCTCTGAGATTCAAGGCACTGTCAGAAAATTCCAGACCCAGGGGTCCCTGGAGTGCGTGCCTTGGAACACCAGTCCCAGCTGTGTCCCTGCTCAGAACACTCACACACCAGCATGTGCACACACCAATGTCCAAGGGTCTCAAAGTTCAGGGAAGACGGCTGACAACTGTCCTCTCAGACAGTCATAATGAACCCGAGTGTTCGGTCTCAGGAACTTCTCACCACAGCCCCTGCCCACCCTCCTTCTGTAAATAGCTTTATTGAGCACTCACCCACACGGCACACAACTCGCCCATCTGAATGCGTAATTCCATGGTTTTCAGTAAAGTCACAGAGTTGTGCAACCATGACCACCGTCTAATTTTAGAAAATTGTCATCCCCCCCAAAGGGAAACCGCATGCCCATTAGGCACCACCCCCTTCCCCCGCCCTCCCCAGGCCCTGGCCTCCACGAGTCCACGTTCTGTTGCTGTGGGTTTGCCGGTTCCGGACATTTCTTATCCATGGGCTCATACACTGGGTGGCCTTCTGTGTCTGGCCCCTTTCCCTTAACACCGTGTTTCCACGGTTCATCCTCATTGTCGTGTGCATCGGTGCTTGGTTCCTTTTCAGGGATGAGTAGTATTCCATCGACTGGCTGAACCACATTCCTGTCCGTCCGTTGGTGGACAAGCAGGCTCCTTCGCCTTCTGGCTGCTCAGTAGCCCTGCCGTGCACACTGGCGCCTGCTTTTGTGTGGATGCTCGTCTTCATTTCTCTTGGGTATCTGGAGTGAGCTGTGAACAGGCTCAGAACAAGGGCTCTTGGGAATTGCCACCCTTGACTGTGAGCTCCAGAAAGCAGGAGGGCTTGGGGCTCATGGGGAATCCCACCGCCTGCCTCGGGGTCTGGCAAGAGTGGAGGCCTTGCTTACACTGGTGAAGGAATGAGTCAATGAATGATGGACCTGGAGCTCATGGCCACACCACATTCTCGGGTTTTGCATACCAAGGTCTGGGGACTGTCTCCTTCCCTCAGCCTCGGAGGGATGCAGCTTGTCTACGACGCCGTCTTGTTGCTTTTCAATGTGGGCAGCAGGAGGGTACCGGCCTTGGGGCCTCGTACACGGTCCCCCCACATAGGCCTGCAGCTGGAGGTGAAGCGGTGTGGCGATCAAACCATGTGGCGCAAACATCTCACCTCTGCCCTCACGTTGGTTCAGCACGAAGCTTAGCCTTGAGAAGCGTGGACACAAGTCCTGCTGTCACCCTTACGAGCACGTATGAGCTGGGGCGAGCTGCTCTGCCCCTCTGAGCCTTAGGTTTCCATCTTCACGGCGGGGATGGTAGCACCTCATTGTTTACAAGCACAGTCCAGTGTGCACAGAGCTCCCTGCAAGGCTCAGGAGCCCCAGTGCACAGACTGGGGTGCAGAAGCACGTCTGGGGGCAGCCAGGAGGCACGGGGCTGCCAGCAGCGGAATGGAAGGGGGGGCACGTCAAGCTGCTGTTACACAGACACCAGGCAAACGTACACTGGGATGTTTCATTTCTAAAGCTCTGCATCTCTCCTTCTTTTAGAAGTTTTGCTGCTTATCTGGGATTCCAAATGTCATGTTAGTTCAACAGTATTTGGTCAATTGAAGGAGTTGAATGTGGAAGGGCTCAGCCAATGGCTGGTTGAGTCAACCCCTATGGAGTTGATGGAAGGTTCTGAAATGTAACAAAGGAGATGCCTTTGGACCAGGATAACCCAGGAATTTCGTTCACAGGGTGACCCAGGAAGCACGTCAGACCTTGCCTAAGGCCATGCAGCCCAGGGCCAGCCCCTGCAGTCTCCTGTTGGTGAAATTTAATTTTTTTCCCCTTCAACCTCCAAATGCTAAGTCCTGCAGGAGACAAGATACTGTTTCTGTAAGCACCCCTGGACTCTTCAGACAACGCTCCACAGTTGAGGAAGAAACTGGGAGAAATATCAAGACAATCTGCATTTCATTTGGGGCCATGTTTTGTATGAGATGCAAACCATTTACTCCACAGTGACAGTATATGTTACCACAAAACCTTATAGAGCAGTGTTACCAAAAACAGTACCCATAGGGTAGCTTTATGGTGGCAGGAATAAGACAATTGCCTAGTCATTATCAAGATTGTCCTCATGGTACAAGGTGGCTGCCACTGCTCAATACATCACATTATTTCACAGTGTTCAAAGCAGAAAGACAAAGGTGGGAGGAGAGAGCAACCTTCTTGTATGTCTCTTTATATCTGGATTTATATGCCTGGAAACACGCAAATGCATTTTCTTCTAAATGTTTTAGAGTCTTGTCTTTCGTATTAAACTCCTCAATAAATCTCGTTTTTATTTTTGTGTATAGTGTGAGGTGGGAGTCCCTTTTCACATCTTAACCTACATGTTTTAAATTCTGACACAATCAAATTTATTTACATATTCTTTTAGGGCTTTTGCTTTGAAACTAGTGCTGCTTTTCCATCAGCACATCTCCTGCGCTAACTTGGAGGCTAGTCTTGTATTTTGGATCACCTTAGGAGTGCTCAGAAAGGGGGGCAAGCTGGGCAGGCCACCCAGAAATATTCCAGAAATGGGTTCATCCAGGAATTAGTGGGAGATTACGCATATTTTGGCACTAGTAATATTTTACACAATCATGACCCTGGTCCCGATAAGTAATAAAGTAGAGGGGGCTGCTCTCTCCACCCCTCTCTGCACGGGTGAGGGGGCTGAGGCTCGGAGAGGCTCCTGCCCGGTGGCACCAAGGAGCAGGTGTCCTGGCCCTCAGAAGCCTGGTGGCCCGAAGCTGGGGGTCCCAGGGCCGCTGAAGTCACCACCCATCGGGGGGCTTAAAGCAGCCGAACCTTCCAGTCTCACAGCCCTGAGTCCAGAAGTCTGAAGGGACAGTGTGGCCAGGCCCTGCGCCCTTCAACCCAGGGGCTCCTTCCTGGCCCTGCTAGCTCCTGGGGGAGGCCGTGCTGGGTGTTCCCTGCCTCCGGCGACCTCCTCCCTCCATCTGTACATCTGTGTGTCCTCCCCCTTCTTGTAAGGACACAGTTGTGTTAGATCGGGGACCCCCCTCCCCACTATGACTTCATCTTAACAAATTCTATCTCAAATGACCTATTTACAAGTAAGGCCACATTCTAAGATATTGGGGATCAGGACTGACACCTATTTGGAGCCACCATCGGACCCAAAACACTCCCTTGTAAGTTCAGATGTCCTCCTTCCCACACAGGGCCACGGACTCCCGGCTTCTCTCTCCAAGCCTGGCCCTGGATGCACAAAGGGGCCGACACAGGTCCTGATGGGCCCCAACTGGGCTCACCCTGTTTCCTTCCACGGCTCTCTCCCAATGGAGCTGCGCTTCTTCAGCACTCAGGGGCGTCGCAGATACCGAAGCAGCTTCCCCGCGCCAGCCTCATTGGGCCATTGCACGAAGTCCCCAGACAGGAGCCGCAATCCAGGAGAAGCCTCTGCACGGCGGCCAGGGCGGCAGCTCCAAGGTCTTGGCCGCTGTTTGGACACATCCCGTCCCTTATCACTTGGGCTTCACAACACCCTATTTAGGAGCCAGATATTTTTCATAAATAAATGGGCCTCAAAGCTGATAACAACGGGCACACCTGAAACAACTCTCCCGGCCCGGCCCTGGCTCCAGCGGACGTCTTGTGGCCGGCGGGTCCCTTTGAAATGGTCACAACAACAGAGAGGCTTGTTTTTCCAAAGCATCTCTTTCCATCCAAAATAAATGGAAATGCCTGCATGAGGGTAAAGCAAACAGAGTCGAGGGCTGCAGCTCCCAGCCTGCCCGAGTGGTCCCTGGGCCCCGGCAGATGGCGGCTCTGCTGTGGCGTCTGCGGGAAGAGGCTTCCCCGGGGATGGCGGAAAGACGGGCCCTGTCTGCGGCTAAGGAGTTTGTAAGAAAGAGCCCAGCACAAAGGGAGAGGCTTCTGGATGACCCTGCTTTGGACATCGATGCAGCTGCCTGCCTCGGTTTCCTTGTCTGCCAACTGGGGCTAACAATCGTTCTCTCTCCAGGGGTGAAGGGAGTGAGTGGGTCAGTGCTAAGCTTGTTGAGGCACACAGCCGGTCCTGACGGGGGCTAGTTCTCTGCATTATTAATACTTCAATATCAGAAGTCAGTCAACGAGCAGCCCTTTCAAAGAGCTCACTTTAACCGGATTGAAACCTGGCATCGTTTCCCCCGACGTCGGCACTCGCTGTCCCCGGTTATTTCCAGAACCAATGAGTGCCTCATGGGTGGGTCAGCTCCATGCCTAGCCCCCGGCCTCCCCCAGGGCAGGGTCTCCCACCCCAGCACAGCTTCCTGCACCCACGGTGTTTGTTTCTGGGAACAGGCCTGTCCTCGCCGAGCCCAGCTGGGCAGGAGCCTGTGGGCCTCTTTGGCTCTGTGTGCAGCAGCTCCAGGAGGGGCCACGGCTGTCACCCCATTTCACGGACTGGCCAATGACCGCCCTCTCACATCCCGGGGCCGCTGTCTGTCCGGCTGTGTCGGTGAGTGAGAAGAGGGCTCGGCCGGAGAGAAGTGGGAGGCGCCCGGTGTCACCGGGGCAGGTGTGAGCAAGGCCGCCCGAGAAACACAAACCAGGACATGGGGACGCAGCCTGGAGCCGCCACCGTGGGAAATGGCCTGGGGCTCCTGAGTGCCCCCCAGAGGGTCACGGAGCAGGTGTGGATCACAGGGGCTGGGGAGGTGGCGGGGGGACTACTAAGCTGATTCGGGGTTTCCAGGAGGTAAGGAAAATGTGTTGGTACTACAACCTTGCAAATATTCTAAAGGCCACTGAATTGTTCACTCTAAAATAGCTGATTTAATGTTAAGTAAATTTCACCTTGATAAAAACAATGGGAAGAGGCTGCCTTTGTTCAACAGGTATTCATTGAGCACTTATTGCTTGCCAGTGGGAAAACTTAGTGAACAAGCAAGATTGGATCCTTGTCCTCATAAAGTTAAATTCTCGAGAGGCCCAGGTAGTCAACAATTGATTAGGATTTTGGTAGGTGGCCCTAGAAAGGAGTAGAGGGGAACATGATGAATTTCAGGGACTGTTCATCTTGTCAGGCAGTCGGGGAAGGCTTCCTGGAGGAGGTGACATTGACGTAGGAAACAGGAAAAGAAGAGCATCTCACAAAGAGAAGATGGCATGAGCCAGAGCCCAAGATGAGAGGGAGGGAGTTGGGCCTGCAGGGTGCAGAGACAGGGAGGGAGCCTGGGGCCCAGGGGGTAAGGGCAGCAAGATCCCGCGGTTACCACCTGCTCCCGACGTGCCCACATCATTCTCAGTGCCATACGCACATGGGGTCACTAGCCCCTGAACCTCACAGCGATCTGTGAGCAGCTTCTGGGATTAGCCCGATTTTACAGGCGAAGGACCTCAAGCACAGAGCGATGGATCAACTCACCGCCAGTCACCTGGCTGGGGAGGGGCAGCCTGGGGTCTCCCCCAGGGCAGTGGGCCCTGGAGTCTGCACTCCCAGGCGGCAAGCCCCTCACTGATGATCGGGCCGGGGCCAGACCACGAGGGTTTTGAAGCCAGGGTAGGAGCTCTGCACTTTGCTTTATGCATGCAGGGAAGTTGTTGAGGGTGGTGGCATGGTTGGGTTTACATGGAAAAGGAACATTCTGGAGATCATGGGCAGAAGAGGATGACAGCCTGAACAGGAGGACCAGCTGGAAGATGAAGCCGCCCAGGAGGGGTGCATTGGCACCTTGGGCCAGTGGGCCACAGCGGGGATGGGGACCCCGAAAGAACCACCTCCGATAAAGCACGCTGCCGCTTCCTGACTGTTGGATGACCTCATTCTCTCTCCAAAGAACAGGAATGCTCTGAGGCACCTGGGCTGCCCACCAGACTCACCTGGGGGGCTTCAAGCCCTGACACTGGCCCTGCCCCAGAGATGATAACCCAGCATGTCTCGGGTGGGATTCATGGCTTGGCATTACTAAGAGCTCCCCAAAGAAGCTACTGCACCACCGTGAGAGAAACGGGTTCACAGCTAGGCCCCATTCCTGCCCAGCAGCTTCAGAGAGGCCCTCAAGAGCCGGGGAACAGACTTGTCCCTCACACTAAAGGAACTGGGTGGCCCGGGAAGAGGGTCGGGGCCTGCAGAGATGTGGCGAGGGTTTGGTGTGGGCCTTTCTGGAAATTCTTTCTATTCTGCCACTTCCCCCATCATTTTCTTGACTCAGAAATAAATACTGACATCCCAGCCCATGTCAAAGTGACGGGGTGTGTACCCCATTCACATGAAAAGTCATGCCCCGAAGCCGAGTGAGACGTCCAAACAAGACCCCGCTGTCAGCAGAGTAGATGAGGCCGATGTTTCAAGCAAAGCCGTTTACAGCTGTTTCTGTAAAGCGATTCCAAGTGAGTAGACGAGGCTGTGCCGCTGGATCCCAGAGAATGAGAGCATTTTTTTTTTGCTGCTTGGAAATCAGTGGTGGCCTCAGAACCACTGTGAGCATTTGGCACAAGACAAGCCATGTCTCTGAAGGCTTTGCTCGTCTGTCCGTCTGTCTGCAGCGCCGCCTGGAAGAGGGCCGTCTGGGGACACAGGGACAGAGCCAGGCGGCTCCTGCCTCGGGGGGGGGGCGTGCTGGCCCCTCCACCAGCCATTGCTGACCACGGCTTCCAGGAGTGCAGGCGCCAGCCCCGGGGCCCCACACCGCTTTGTGGTTCTAAGTCTGCAGAGTTGGGTTCCGTGCGGGAGGACGTTGAACTCACCTGGAGCGAAGGTCTTGCTGCAGTCGCCTGGAGCTGTGCCTCCCCCCGGCCTACGTGTGCCTCGACTGTTGTCTTAGCAAGGAACAGACGTGTGCACTGTCTGTGGGGAGGTGGTCCCCACTCCTCGGCTCAAGCCAGCTCGGAATCCAGCTGTGAACCCCCAAGACCTCCTGTCTGAACCATTACGAGGTTCTCCCCATTGAACGACGCCTACCCTGGGCCCGGGTCTGGCTTTAGCGAGTCCACCAGTCCCCCGACTTGGGGGCAGAATTCCACAACAAAATCCATTTTCGGGGGATGAAGTTCCATGAGTATTATCGGAACCCCTCAATCCCAAAGCCCAGACTCGATCTCCTAAGCCTTCCCACGATCCCCATCACCCCCATCAGCTTTACACGGTCATTTGGGCTTTTGGGCTTTGAAATACGTGTGGGTTTTTTTTTCTTTTTATGAAAGGGATCCATTGTCCTTACAGAAAGATGAGCAAGTGCATAAAATAGCTTCATGATTTTAGCCTAAATCTCTGGTGCTAAATCTCAGCCCTGATGCCATCAGCTCTCACCCCAAATGCTTCCATAGCTCCCAGCACTGGGAGAGAAAGCTCAGGCCCCTGACCTGACCCAGAGTTCTGGCACTTGGCCCTAATGACCACAGTTGAACTGGGAACCCTGGTCGAGTGGTTCCTAAGCACCCTCTCGGTGGGTGTGTTACTCTCCCCTTTCCAGGGACGAGGGAACGTCCGGCCACCTGCTTCTCCCTGTCCCCTCCTGCCCCAGAGCCCTGCACATGCTCTCCCCTCGCCTGGACCCCAGGCTCGCCTTCTGCAGCATTTATCCCCCAGGTCTCGCCAGGAGACCGCCTTGCCGCTGCGTAGGCCGAGCGCCCCCATCTCCCGGTCAGCCCGTGCCCTGGCTGCTGGGTCTGCTCACAGCCCGTGACCATCCGAGTGGCGTTTCGGCTCCAGCAGACCCTGCCCTTCTGGAGGATGGACACGGGGGCTCATTTCGGCTCAAACTCCTCGCCCAGCACCGAACCCCTGACAGTTGCTCCGTGAGGGGCCACGTAATAAAGAACTGAATGTTTCCAGCCTGGCTGCCTAGCCCTGGGCAGGTGTGACGTGTGACGAGGAGAAACGGAGCACACATGACAAAACCAGCTGTGGTGAATAATCGCAACAGCGGGCACCTCCTGGGCACCGTCTTGGTTGGGTTCCCCCACAGCAAACCCAGAGACAAGGATGTGGGTGCGGGTGAGTTATTTTGGAGGAAAACCCAGGAAGCTCCTGGAGGGGTGTGGGGATATGGGACCAGAAGGGAGGAGAGCCATTCCATGGGGGACAGCAGAATGGGTCACCACTGGGCAGCTGGGGTCTCCTGTTGGGGACCCTCTGTGGAGCTGTGTGGAAAATGCCTGAGAATTACCCTCATGGGGAAAAGGAAGCTACTCCCATCCCTCACTGGTGGTGGGTTGTTCTTGAGGTGCAGGCTGTGAGCCCCAGGAAGCCCTCAGACAGGCAGCAGCAGAGGAAGGAAGCTGTGAGTGTGCCCAGGACTCACACCCCCAAGGAAAAGGAGCAGCTCACGGCAAAGCAAAAGTGTGCTCTGGGCCGAACCCCCAGTTAGGAACTTGGCTGCATCTTCTATTGTCTCACATGCCCATGAAGTGGGGACGCCACCATCACCCCATCCTAAATGGGAGAAGCCAAGATGCAGGCAAGCATGTTATCCACCTCGCCCTGCACGGCTGGCCAATGGCCAGCGCCAGCCCCGACCGTTCCTGTGCTTCACGGACCGAGCACCGGGCGAGGGGACAGACTCCAAGTCCCCGGGGAGGCGGCGGTGCTCAGAGAGGAGGTGCTGAGTCAGAGCACCTGAGTTCTGCTGATCCAAGCTGCCCGGAGGCTCTCAGGAAAACACTGCCCCTCTTTGATCCTCTTCCAGGCCCACCATGGGCTAAGGTTCAACAACAACACATTCCCAAAATGGGGAAGCACTTGGGTTCTGGGAAAGTGGGGGGAACGGGGCTTTTTTTTCCCTGAAGTTTATTTAGGGCTTCCCGTCCCCTGTTTGGCAAAAGTGTCCTTGAGCGAGGCAGCGTGGCCGCGGACACCTCCACCACGGCTCAGGGAAGACCTGACCCCGCAGCCTGGAGGGAGCAACGGGGGCTGTAGGCACCTCCAGGAGACACCCTGGAGAGAGGGCAGCCTGCAGAGAGGGGCTCCATCTCCCCCAGTGCATGCAGAGCCCTGGGCACCCCCTCCCTGCAGTCGTGGCCGAGGTCTGTTGTGGTCAGGGCTGGCAGGAAGGGGACAGCGGCAGCTCCTGGGGAGGGTGCCCACTTGCATCCCAGCCCCACCCCTCCCCAAGGACGACAGGCTTGAGTAGACATCGCTGACGTGGAGGGCAGCGGGGTGCGAAGGCAGGCGGCCCACCTTGTCCACGGTGCATCACTAACCCGGCCCCGAAGGTGCCCAGTGACCCACAGCCAAAGACCTCGGCAGCCACAAAAGTAAACCTTTATTTACGCACAAGTCAGAGGGTTGGCTGTGAAAAGGCTTTACTCTCTTTCGACCTCTATTTCTGCAATCTGGAAGCTCGGATGGAGCCAGAATGTGCCCTACTTAGCAGGGTGGGCTGTGCGGATGAAATAAGGAAGAATCTGTATGTCAAGGCCAATGTGAAGCACACACCGCACACCTGGGAAGCAGTCGGGGTGCTGAGCCTCCATCAGCTGCTGTACGGGGAAGGGCTAAAGATGCCCGGGCATCTGGCTCAGAGGCAACCCACTGCAGGAGGAGATGCTCGGAAGGTCGTGGGGCAGGAAGAATCAGAACGGGAACTAAAGGGGCAGTGGAAGGCTGCAGGGCCCTTGTGTGTGGCGGGCCGCAGGCAGGGCGAGGGAAGAGTCTGCTCCTTACCTGGTGAAGAAGGGGGTCTCCATCCCAGAGAGGGTCTGTGCCGGTGGGACGCTGACCAGCTGTCAGATGTGCTCGTGAGGACCCCTGTGGAAGGACTCGATGGATTCTAGGGTTCTTTCGAGGTCTGAGAGTTGATGTTACTCTGATTCAGTGTTAGTAAGGATGCTTGGGTCAGACCCTCCAAAGAGCAGGTTCTGAGAAGGTGCGATTGAAAGGACGGGTAAACTCACCAGGAACCTGTGGGGGTCAGAGGTGGTGGCCCCAGTTCTTTGCCCTCCTTGTCTTCAGACTCTTTTCCATGGTGTGGGCTGTGTCCCCCTGCCCCTTGGCTGTGGGTGTGGCTATGTGGCTTGCTTTGGTCAATAGAATCAGGCAGAAGTTTCCATGCTTTTGTCATTGCCATGAGAAGAACATGCCCCAGCCAGCCCATCAGTCCAGGAGGTGAGCAGAGCTGCGCCAGCCGAGCCCAGCCTGGCTCCAGCAACCCTGGCCAACCCACAGACCAATACGCTAAATCAGTGCTTATGTTTGTAGTTGCCACGGTTTTTGGCCATGGGCTACTGCGTGTTATTGTGGCCAGAGCTAACTGATAGACACCCAGACAAGAGCAGGCTCCCTTGACAATGTCTGTCTGCTCCACGACTTTCTGCTCAAAGCCCTCTCTTCACTCTCTCAGACAAGCATCTGCTGTCTGTCGTCTGCTCAGACGTGGAGCTTCATGAGGATAGAACTGATGTGAAACTCATTTATCATGGACCCTGGTGCCAAGGAGGTGCCTGAAAGGAAACAGTTCAAGGACATAAACCAGTTTTCACCTGATTTTCTGAGACTCCCCAGTATGCTCGGATGGGCTATGAATGTGCCTCAAAGTGTTGGCCTGGCACCCTGGAGCCCCCTGGTCTGCTGCAGCTGGGGCTCCCCTGGGGGTGGGGCCAGGAGGTGCCCCCACCTCACCTGCAGAGCTGCTGCCAAGAAGAGGACACTCAGCCCACCCTGCAGCCCCTCGGGGACCCGGAGGGTGGAGGACAGGCGAGAGCCCTGGCAGCCAGGGGGTGGGCAGAGGGGGCTGGAATCCCAGGGCTCATGCGTGGTGGCTGCCCTGTCACCTCGGCCGTGGCCGTGCCCCATGGGTGGCCCTCGGCTGGGCCTGCCCCCACCGGGCACATCCCTTCTGCATCGAGGGCCTCACCAGGATCGGGAGATGCCCAACAAACAGGCCCACGCGAGCTCATCTTGGGGAAGGTCAACATTGCGCTTAGCGATGGAAGAAAAGAGCGAGCCACTCGGTTCTTCCAAGGTCATTTAAACATGTGTAAATGTGTAAATTCTTTCTAAAAAGCTTGTTCTAATCTTTTTCATCACATATTTGTGCAAGTCGTTTCACATCCATAGTGATGTCAAGATTTTGAAGACAAAGTCATTATAATACGTTGAGCAAGACCTGCATGTAGCTATTCCAAGCATGAAATTTAATTCTACTTTTAAAAATTATGTTTGGAATGGGGAAAGGGGAACAACTGCTGATGTGTATGGGGTTTGGGGTGGGGGGTGAGGAAATGGTATAAAATTGATTGTACTGATGGCTCCATAAAGCTGCAAATATACTAAAACCATTATACTCTTTAAATGTACACAGAAAATCGTATGGTATATGAATTATATTTCAATAACACTGTTATAAATAGGAAAGTTACATTCATAGATAAAAGCTAGAATTTTTCATTAAAAATTCACAGTGACTTATTTGGATTTATTGTATACATATTCAAACATATGCTTTTCTTCAATAATTTGTGTCTCATTTTTCTTGTAATTATTTTATGTAAAGAAAACTCTGTCAGTTACAGACCTGGCCCCACACAGATGCCCACAAATGCTCCATGTACCCAACTGTGCATTCAGGTACGGTGGTTCTCTGTATGTCACAATGCAAAAGCAGTGGGGTGCCCTGGGGTGCCTGTGAGGAGAGGGTAGGAAACGGGGTGATGTTCCAAACCCTGCCCGCCTGCCCAGCAGGAGCCTGGCCCATCAGGACAGATGCTGACAGGTGCCCCCCAGGTGGGACGGGCTGGCAGGTGGGGGCCACGGCAAAGCCTCCCAATTCCCCGCCTCACCCTCCGGGAGGACATCCGCAGCCTGGCGCCCCGTGGTGGCGGGAATGTGTGGGCGCTCACTCTGGGTTTCGCTGCCTGCACCTGCCCTGCACCCCTGCTCCTTGGGCCCCAGCTCGGCCGCATGGGCCCTTCCTGGGGGGCAGGCAGGAAGGGCCCTGGCACAGGCATCCTCTCCCTTTGCCCTCACAGCCACTCTTAGCCACAGCCTTGTCCTCAGGGGTCACCAAGATGCAGGGGGAGGCAACCAAGCCCTGGCAGCAGCTCGCCCAAGGAAGGGGCAGGATAGACACATGCCACCCAGCACGGCACCCAGGTTCTGGTGCAGCACCCACTCGCCATTAGAAGTTTTCCTGCCTCGGTTGTCCCTGCCTGGCCACCGTGGGACTCTGGGCCAGGCGGGAGGGGAGCGGGTGTCGGTCATGGGCTCTGGCAGCTTTGCCCCCCAATAGGAAGGTCAACCCCCACCCCCCGTGAGGAGTGACCCACCCACATCAGTGTCCACTTGCTCCCCCTGCCTGCTCCGGGCCTATCCCACAGGGGCAGGTCCGTCCTGTAGCCCTTCGCTGACCTGACGGTGCCCTCCAGTCTCGCTCGGAAGATCAGCCTCCGGCTCTCGCACACATTTCAGTGCACGCACACATTCGTGTACAGCTCCCCAAATGCCTCTGTCAGCACTGCCTGTGGCGCAGACCTGGACTAAATTTCAGGAGCAGTGCAGAGAGGCAAGCATGTCCCAAGCAGAAGACGTGGTGGTTCGGAAGCCTCTGTCAGTTCCCACTGGAGCAGGATTCGGCTGGTGCTCCCGCCTGGAGAAAGGACTGTAGAGCTGCTGCCCACTCTCCCAGCATCGGGACCCCCACCTCGGGTACCCAGCCCCTGCCCGCAGTGCACCTGGAGCTCGTTCATCCCCAAGAGGCGCCTCCCACAGCTGCAACCAGAGACAAGTACTGTTGTCACATCCACTTTACAGATGAGGAAACTGAGGCACAGAGAGGGATATCCCTTGCCCCAGGCCACAGTGATGGGAAGTGGCAAGGCTTTTGCAGCCAGCCGTCCCATGCAGAGTGTTTGCCTTTAGCTACAAGGTCACCCAGCCTCTCGGGCTTTCCTTGGCCTGGATGGGCCTCGGAGGTCCTTTGTGCCACCCCCTCCTCTCTGAGGAAACCGAGGCACCGAGAGCTTGGATGAGGCTCCCAAATTCACACAGTGATCAGAGCTCACCTCAGGTCATCCGGCTCTTGCCCGTTGCTGCTGAAAGTGTCTCTGACCCTCTGAAACTCACACGAGGAAGCAACAGGACTTTCAAAAATTTCTTGGGAAGAGGAGTTCATATGGGAAGTTGGATGGATCAGTGTCTACACCATAAACCCACATGCACACTCCCAGGAGGCTCGAGCCAGCTCTAATGATAATAAACTTCCTGAGAACTTTCCACTTGCTCTACACTCTTCTAATTGTGTCTGGAGTTTTTCCTTCCCATCCCACAAGATGAGCTGGAATATGCAATGCAGGCATTTTCTCTCTAAGCAGCGGCGTGGGTGGGACCTGGTGGGGAGGCCCAGCTTCCCGGCAGCAGGGCCCCAGCAGGTGGATCGGAGCTGCACTGCTCTCCTTCACGCCTGCTTCCAGGCAGGGGGGTCCTGGAAGGATTGAACCTGCTGGCAGGAGGCAGCCAGGCAGCCGGCAGGTCCGAGTGAAAGCCAGAGACGCTTGCTGCGGCTCAGACAGCAGGAGGCTGCCCCTTGGTTTCTTCTCTGTGGTGAAGCTCTGATTACCTTGTAGGAGCCCTCACAATCAGGAGCAGCTGCCTTCTCTTTCCTGAAGCCAAACGCTTCTCCGAGAGCACACGACACTAGAACCAGTGTCCCCGGCCTGGTTCCACACTCGCCAGCATCTTCACCCAATTGACAGTGCTCCACACGAGGCCCGGACCAAGATGGCACTGCACTCACTTCATCCACATATGTGCATCCTAAATGATAAACCATGCGCGGTGCATGTTTTATATGTTATAAAGCATTATATAACACATTATATAGCATTCTGCCTAGAATCTGATGAATAGGGCGTGTTCCCTATACAATGAGTTGGAGATGCTGAGGTCGGGGGCAACAGGAGAAGGTGCCGGAAGAGCTTCAGGCAAGGATGGCAGAACCCACCCAGGAGGCTCCACTCAGACCCAGCCCCCTGTGACCTGGGAGACAGGCCCCCACTCAGGACGGGGCCAGTGCGTGTTAGGGGAGCCAGGAGGCTGACGCGGTCCTGTTGAGCACACAGTGGGTCTGGGGGCCAGTGTGTGTGCTCCTTCAGTAGCTCCTGGAAGAAGGTACTCCACTGGTCCCTAGGGTGCAGGTGAGGAAACCGAGGCTGGGAGAGGGAAGTCACTTGTCCACAGATGTGGGACTAAGGAGAGAAGATTCTGGAATCCTGTGTCCCCAAAGCCCATGCCATTCACACCTGTACCCAGGGCCTCATGAGCTGGCCACAGAGTCAAGGGAGCTGAGGTTCTTTGTCTTCTCCTCCAGTCCAAGGGTTGTCCCCAAAACCATCCACATCAGGCACGCCAGCCCCCAGCCTGGATTGAATTTCCAGCCACACATGGATAATGGATGGGGAGGAGTGGGGAGCAGGGAGCCCCTCCACATTCCCGAGGCAGCCACCTAAGACAAGCTCTGTGCTCTCTGCCCTCAGAGTCCACCAGCCCTCCTGGCTCTAAACACGAATGTTAGCATTTGTGTTTCCCTATCTCAGGCACTTGAGCTCCAGAATGAGTGTCCCTGCAGCTCCACACTCATGGTGCCCTCAAGGTCGAACTCTGAGCCTGGCATGAGGCCAGCAGGTACACATGCCCACGTGGGCTTTGGCATCATACACACCTGCACTAGCTACACCTGGCCACCTACAGGCAGTGTGACCCCAGGCAGGTGACTTCACCCCCCAGAGCCTCCGTTTCTTCACCCACAAAATGGGAACTATTTACAGAATAACATCTGTCTCACGGGATTGCTGGGAGGATGAATGAAATGTATAGGTCACTTAGAACAGGGCCCAGCTGATGGCAAACCCTCAAGAAACAATAGCTGGCATCACCATCATCCTCGTCAACACCATCATCACCATCGCCACAACCATCGCCATCATTGTCATTATCATCACCACCGTCATCACCACCATCATCATCACCATTATCATCAATATCGCCATCATCATCACCATCACCACAACCATCGCCATCATTGTCATTATGATCACCGTCATCACTACCATCATCACCTCATCACCATCATGACTGCCATCATCAACATCATCGCCATCAAAATCATCACTGCCATCATCACCATCATCACCACAACTGTCACCATCACCATCATCACCATCATCACTAATACCATCATCAAAATCATAACCATCATAACCATCACCATCATCACCAACACCATCATCATCATCACCATCACCATCGCCAACATCAGTATCACCATCGTCATCTTCATCACTATCATCACCATCACCACTGCCATCATCACCATCATCACCAATTTCATCACCATGATCATCACCATCCTCACCATCATCGCCATCACCATCATCATCTTCCTCCTCATCTTCAGCATTACTTCACCTGTAGACAATGCATTGAAACAAAGACTTATCTTCAGTCCAGCTGCAGCGGCCCCAGTGCAAAGTGAGTAGAGAAGCAGTCAGAGTGCGTGTGAAGCCTGGCCTTCCCCAGCTCCACAGCATGTCCGACTCTGTTAAACCACCTTTTCAACAGCATGAGAAAGGCAGGGGTCCCAGCGAAGTCCCAATCCTTGTGTGTGCCAGTTCCAGGGCCACACAGGTCTGCCCACCACCCTGGAGCAGGAGTGCAAGTTTCTGCAAGGCCACCCTCCCACTCCCTGCAGGGCAGCCCAAGCATTTTCTCCCCACCTGTGGGCTCAGCATGTGCTCAGGGGGGACGAGAAGCCCTGCCAGTGGGCTTTGCCAGGGGTCAGACTGTTTAGATCCCTGAACGGGGAAAGGAGTGGCCAGGACATTCTCCTGAGTCCGATGACCGGTGGCCATTGCCAAAGGTCCCCGTTGGAGTAGCAGCTCATGGTTTCCTCATCCCTGAAGAATGTGTGTGATGGTGAGACACCCTCAACCCACTTCCTTCCACAGGTCGCCTTCAGCACGGAGCTTACGTCATCCTCGGTGGAGGACGTGCTGTTGGAGTGGCCTGGTGTGTCTGGAGCCAGGTCCAGGCATGCCGGGCACCAGCCGAGAGCCGGGCCGCCTTTGCAAGAGAGAACAGGCCTTGGTCTGACCGCTGCTTGGATCCAGGCTGGAGTGGCCGGCATTGGCTGAGGACTTGGGACCAAGGACTCAAACAATGGCTTCACGCGCGTTACTGTGTTTGCGCGCCACAACGACCCAATGAGTTAGGCCCTCTTTGAAGATGAGGAAACCGAGTCTCTGAGATGCTATGTAATTCAGCCAAGGTCACCAGGTTAGAGAGCAGGGAGCTAGAAATTCAGGCCGGGAAATCTCTCCCAAGAACCTCCATCATCAACCACCGCGCTCTGGCATTGGGCTGGGCATTGGGGGGTGCCCTCAGCTCTGTTCCCCTCCCACTCCCCCCTCTTCCTATCTCAGGGAACTCCCTTTCCCCAGCTCCCTCACTCTCTGGCATCGGGGCCGGAGGAGCGGAAAGCTGGCAGAGCTCTCCTCCTCCTGACCCTGGGTGGTATCTCCAGCAGCGGCTACATCTTCTCTGGGCCGCCACTCCGATGGGAATGCCCCTCTCTCCGTGGCCCCAGCTCCCACCAGACAGGACCACCCAGCTCCTGGGATCCCAGCACTCTCTGCTCCCAAGGGGTGGTGGTGGCTTCCTGCTATTTGCTGCTAACCCCTGGGGGGCCTGATGGGCACAGGTGAGCACACCTGGGAAAAGGCAGCCCCTACTGTGACCCAAGGACACGCCGCCCCCGCCACTGCCTGTCTCTGACCCCTTTGCGCCCCTGGCTGTCCCTGGCCACGCAGTGTGGCCTGAGTTGGACACCATCTGCAGAGGGACGCTGTTGCAGGGCCAGGATTTATGGCCTTGTTATTACCGTGTTTGGGAGTTTTTACAGCCCGGCACTCCCTCGAGAATCCTGAACGCTTTCTCTAGGACATATTGGTCAGACGGTAGAGGAAATATCCAAAATGCTGGGAACATCCTGTATCACAGTCTCTCCTCAGCTGAGCTACTGGCTGGCCTTTTGTTTGCCTCCGAAGGGAGGAGGAAACTGATAAAGGGCGGTGGGGAGGGGCGGCACCAGGCCTGGACACTCGTCCCAGCTTCCTGCACAGCCTCGTCATCCGCTCCTGTGATGTGCAGCCAGGGGGGCACTGCTGCGGGCCCCTCTCAGCCAGCCTGTCCCCTCGCCAGGGCCGTCGCCAACTCTGCAGAGGCCTGGGGCTGGCCTGTGGGCTCCAGGCGTCCTGGCCACGGAAAACGAGGCCACCTGGCCCCGCTCTGTCCCCTCTCCCAGAATCCTCTGGGCGGGGGCCACTCGGAGAGCTCAGACATAAGTAAAAGAGGACTGTGGTTTGTTAGGTACAAGCTATTTAAATATGCACACACATATAGAAATGAATAATACTAATATAGAAAGATCTGGAGCAGCAGATACCAAATTTTTAAACAGCAGTTTTCTTTGTTTCATGGGATGCATTCAATATTTTTTTTCTTGAGGCCTTTCTCTATTGTCCAAGCAAAAGTTAATGAGCATCTATCACTCTTTTATCAGGAAAAAATAGATTATTTCCTCTGAATTTCCTTAATTCCAGCTGATCAAACCAGGATCAGAGAGATACTGAGGATGAGCAAGTGTGTAAATTCTGCTCTGCCTGAATCCCTGGGGTCGGGGTGTGTGTGACAGCTTCTTATTTCCTCCCCGACGCCGTTTCCAGCAGCTTCCCCATCCCACTTGGAGGGAGGAGGGGGCCCTTGCAGAGCCCAGGCTGGACCCCCGGCCTGGGGCACCCACTCAGGGGTCGCTGCAGGCCTGGGAGGGAGCTGGGTGCCAGAGGCCCGGGGTGTGTCCCAGCTCCCGCACCTGGGGCGGCAGGGTGGGCCCAAGCCCGGGGCTGGAGCGAGAGAGAGGCCTAAGCTCTCCGGGCCCAGGACCAGTGCTCAGCTGGGTCTCCATGGATGGTGGCACCCGCCTCTGCTGAGCACGACCCCACCTAGGCTTCACCTCTGGGTGGGCAGCCAGTCAGGGACAGGGGCCCCCGAAGGAAAAGGCCACCTCAAGGCCACACCTGGACGGTTGCTGCAAGTCCCGTCCTGAGAAACAAATGCGGCCTGACCCCAGCTCATCTCCCCACATGCCCGAGCCCAGGCCTTGGGGTCCCATCCATGCAGCTGGACGCGTGCCTGTGCTTTCAAGTGTGGTGTTTGGTCACCACGTGGGCTGCTGCTAAAAATACCCCATCATTGGCAGGTGCCATGTGAATGGCAGCACAGCAGAAGTGCTCAGAAATCCGACATCAAGGCACAGAGCAAACCCCCACGTGGTGAGGGACGTCACCCCATCTAATTCCAGTGCAGCTGGAGGCTCTGGCATCTGGGGTGAAGGGCCTCGTGCAGCCAGGGCCCCCTCCTGTGTACGAGCTTCCCCATAGCCTCCACGCCACCATCCCTGGAATGTGTGCCTCTAAGGGCGAGGGGTCTCCCCAGCCTCCTGGGCACAGCCTGCACCTCACCTCACCAGATCCGGCTCACCTAACATTATTCTCATTTTACAGAGGATGAAGCAGATGCAATGACTGACCCCAGCTCAGAGGCTTTGCTGCTGCTGTTCCTTCTGCCTTGAATACTTTTCCTGGTGTTCATCCCCATCTAGAGTTGCCCTGCCCTCTCTGTCCCAGCCCCAGCACATCTCTGTGCTGACTGTCTTCCCGCGGCTCAGCTTCAGGGGATTTGGGGCTGTCTGTCTTCTCCCCCACAGTGGAAGCACCCCAGGGACAGGGGCCTCCTATCTACTGTGGCATCTCTGGTGCAGCAATGAGGTCTGAAGCTTCAAAGCTCAGTATCACCCGACAAATGATGCTCAGAGGAAGAGTGAGTGAGCTTTAGCAATGTCCAGTGACTCGTCCCAGGTCAAACAGTGAAAAGGGGCAGAGAGAAGCAGACAGAAGCAGAGGAGAAGATGAGAGAGGGGAGGGGAGGGAAAAGAGGGCCCCATGTACCATCCTTCTGTGAGGGAGCGAAGACCCTCCAGCTCTTCCCTGCTCCCCGTGGGGTATGCATCAGTCAGCGTCCTACCAGGGACATGGAACCCATAGCAGATCTAGGGGAGAGAGACGGTGGTTGGATGGATAGTTATAGATGATACATTTGATAGTGGGATAGATGCAGACATATAGCTGTAGATAGAGGAGATGGAGAGATGGGTAGATAGAGACACACTGCCAGAAACTTGGTTATTCGTAAAGGATACACATAAAGAGATCCATTTCAGGAAGTTGGCTCATGGGACCGTGGGGTCCGGCCAGCCTGAACCTGGAGGCCGGGCAGCAGCCAGGGCCTCGGGCAGCTGTGAGTCTGCGGCCCACCTGCCTGCAGCTCCTGGTTGCGGTCCACCTGCCTCAGGCCTCCAGAGCTCCTCTGCTTACAGCCGGCCACCTCAGAAGCAGCACCTGGGATCCCACACCCACAGCCCAGCCAAGTCACCCCGAAGACCAAACACCACGGGGTGAGACCAGCCTGGGGGCTGAGAGAGGAGGCCTGTGGGCCTGGAGTCTGGCCACGATCGCTTGGTGTCCCTTCTGGCTGGACTAAGGCCACGGGAGCACCAAGGCCAAAGCCCACATAGGTGGCGGCCTCCAGGCAGGCTTGGGCTCTATGGTCCACAATCGGGGGACAACCAGCCACGGTCACAGCCACCCCTCAATCCCTTATATCCCCCTGACAACGAGCCTGTAAGCTAACCCCACCCAGGGTCCTGCCACCAGGCTTTCCCACAGCCCAGGAACAGAAACCTGACTCCCCGGCTCTGCTTCTGGTGTTGTCAGCGGCTTTTGTTTGGGGTCTCATGTGACAATCGAGACAGAGCACGTAGCCAAGAAAACATGGAACCTGCCCTCCCCACCCCCGTCACCCCAGGGCACTGCCAGGCTTCCCAAAGCGCCGCTCATCTTTCTCTCCCAGGCAAATTCCTGTCCTCGGATGCAGTGGGAATCGGAGACCCAAGTCAACAGGAGGTGCTCAGTCAGTGCTTCTTCCCCCAAGACTCCCTGGGTGCGAACCCCAGCTCCATCACTGATGACTGTGGGTGCTTCGTGGCTTGGGCAGGTTATCGTACCTCACTGCGCCTCAGTTTCCCCACCTGTGAACTGAGATGAACCATAAGAGCTCCTCCCTCCCAGGGCTGCTGTGAAGACTAAAGGGGTAACTCAGGTGCCCCAGGGGCCACCACTACGGAGAGCGCACAGAGAGGGCGAGCTGGCCCAGGACCCGCCACACCCCAACATTCCCGTCCTCCCGGTCCAGGTGACCCCAGGCCTAGCTGCCATCCCATGCAACCGTGTGGGAGAGCCGGGGAACTGCCCGCTGGGCCCCGGGCCCCGGGCTCCATGAGATGGATCCCAGGATGCTGGTCAGACGGCAGAAGCTGCCGGCCCCGGCCCCGAGGCTCCCACGTTGGGACTCAGCCCCTCGGGGAGGTGGCCAGTGCAGCAGGCACCGTGAGGAGACCCCTCCCGACGGAGGATTCCGCGGCAGGACCTTGCAGGGGCGATTCGTTCCCGATTCAGCAGCATTTCAAGAAAGCATTGAATGGCCGGGCTGGGGGAAGGGTGACGGGCACGGGGGAAGGGCTCACATCACTCTCCAGACGGGGACAGTTCACAGTGGAAAACAGCAGCCTGCCCTCCTGTTTGAATTCATAAAAGGCTCAGGGAGGAAAAGAAGGAAGGAAAAGCAGCAGCAGTGAAGAGCCTGCCGGGTGCCAGGGATTTTCATATAAAGGATGATTTTTGCTCTTGCCAACGATCCCATGAATTAGGCTCTGCTATAATTCTCCCTCTAGAGGCGAGGCTCGGAGATGTGGAATCAATTGTCCAAGGGCAGCGAGGCCGGGGGAGCTCGGACTCAACGCAGGCTCGTCTGTCCTCCTTCCTCCGTCAGTGACAAAACCAGGCAGGAGGGAGCGAGGGGAGGATGCAAAGCCAAAGCAGTGTCTACAGAGTCCTCCAAATCGCACACGGCATTGACCAGGATGCTGGATTCTGGTCTCATTGAGCTCAGTGTTTTTTCCTTCATCGAATCATCTAGTGACACGGGGCAAGCTTCTGGGGGAAGAGAAGGGCTTGCGTGGGTTGGTTTGGTGGGGAGGGGTGGAGGGGTCTCCACGCAACAGAGAAAAGAAGGGGCTCCTACACCTCAGCTCGCTTCCCACCAACCCATTCCCTAAATTCAAACCCCGTTCCACAGGGAGGGGCCGGCTGGAGACTGGGTGAGGCCTGCGTGCCCAGGATGTGCCTTACGCTCTCCTGCACGCTGTCCCTAGAGGGTGAGGCAAGGACCCCATTCCCCTAGAAAGAGCTCCGGGGGCTTCCCCACCATTCCCATTACACCGTCAGTCTCACCATCCTCCTCTGAACTACACCAAGACCCATTTATTCAAGGCCCAGGTTTGAAAACTTCAAGTAGGAAAAGAAAGGCCTTTGAGAGCGTCACAATGTGGGGCCAGGGGAAGGTCACTGGGCCTCGCTCCAGGCCATGGCTCGGTTCTGGCAGGTGTTTAATAAGCTGCAGGAGTTTCAGGTGTGCCTCTCACGCGGCAGCAAGGGCCACGCCTGGTCATCCAAAGGGGGGGGGGGGTCTGCGGGTCAGGAGTGCGCTTGGCCGCAGCAGGAAGCAGCTTCCCCGTCCACACTGAGCCTCAGCGGGGGAGGCTCAAATGCCACCGTCACCCAGGAGTTTCTTTCCTCACACGTCCAGCAGCGGCCTGGGGGGCTGGGAAGCTGGGTCCACGGGGGCTGTTGGCTGACGTCAACTTGCCAAAGAGACCTCCCCCCTCACTAAAAGCACCCCCATCCCACCCCTCACCCTGCTCTGCTGTATCTGTGGTTCTTTGTCCTCCCTCGCTCATTGTATGTTTATCGGTTCATGGGTTGGGGACGCCTCCCCCCACTAAAACCCTGTGTCCACAAGAAGGGGATGTGGTCCGAGTCACCCCTGCATTTAGGACACCTGGAGCAGGGCCTGCTAAGGAGAAGTAGACGCTCAATAGATACGCCCTGTCCTTAAAGAATGTTGGCTCAGTGGACAAAGGGAGCTGGAGAAAAGGGCTCACCACATCCCGACACCCCGTTATAAACGGCCAGAAACACAGCATAGGGGCACGGGGGTGCAGGGTGAACTGGACCTCCAGGCTCGTCCTCAGAGGAATGGTCAGCCCAGCGCAGGCTTGACCCCCAGCTCCTCCCTCGTTGTCCGTGAACCCTGCGCAGGTCAGTTCTGTCACCCCGTTTCCTCCCGAGGAAAGCAGCAAACTTATGGCCACTATGGGCCAAGCTATGTCCCCCAAACACAGGCTCAGGCCCCAGCCCTGGTCCCGTCCATGTGGCTTTACTTGGAAAAGCGATGAGTCAAGATGAGGCCAAAGCGGCTAAGGGGGTCCCTGGTCTAACACAACTGGGGTCCCCTAAGAAGAGAACATTTGGAGAAGGCACAGATGCACACAGGGCAGCCCTGTGGAGACAGAGCAGGGAGTGGGGGGACACAGCCACGAGCCACAGGACACTGAGAAGCCGGGAGAGGCGGTGCCGCCCAGCCACGCCTGCTCTCCGGCTTCTGCCCCCAGTGGGGTGAGGGAAGCCGCTGCTGTGGCTTTAGGCCACCCCATTGGTGGTGCCCTGTTTCGGCAGCCACGAGAGGCTCAGCCACGGCCCAAGGGGGCTCGTCAGACCTGGGCACGAAATGCATTGGTGAGTGGAGACCTGGAGAGCGGCTTCCGGGCCACTGTGACGCTGGGACGGGGTCGTTGCAGAGGCCCTTCGGGGCACCTCCTCCATGGAAGGGTGGGCACCAGGCGTGGAGGTGCAGCCTGGGAAGGCCTGGAGCTCCCGTGAGTGGCCGGGGCTCGTGGTCCCCGCCCCCACCCCACCCACCCCGAGGCCCTTCCCGCCCATATCAGCAGCCCTACCAGCCATCTCCATCGCCCCCACACTGATGGGCCTCCTGGGCCGCCAGCGCAGGTGGGGTTGGGAGTGTGTCTGCGTCTGCGTTTGATGGGGCCCCGGGCCCGGTGCAGCCCCCTGGCTGGCGCTCACTCTGATAGGAAGCGGAAACAGCAGGCAGCTCCAAACACTCGACATAGCGCGCTGCCGCTGTTTAAAACCAAGTCAGAGCATGGGACGTAGCTTGGAAAATCAGGGATGGGGAATCCCATATAGTCCCAACACTTTGAAACAAAAACCATTTTTAACATGTGGCTGTTGTTCTAGGCATTTTGGGTGGCAAATAGTTTTTTTTTACTTTTGGTTGGTGTATCCTAAGGGGGGCATTTCACCCATCAAACACATATGTCATAGCACACATACGGCGCCTAAACAGATAACATCAGGGCGTGATGAGCCCTGCGTTTTTAGCCTCCATTTTCACTTAATATACTTTCGCTCTCTCGCCACCACTGTCTCCTCCACCTTTTCCCCGTCCTGAAATCCTTGGTGTGGGGAGCTCCAGGGAAGCTCCATCCCATAAGGGCCAAGACCCCGCAGAAGATGGTGCAGCTCTGCCAGCCTGGCCTCTCCCCGGCCGTCGTAATTTTACGCTGATGTATATGACGAGCGTCTGCCTCCCCGAGCTGGCCCCGGGCCCCCAGGGGCAAGACCACCAGGCCTGCTCTGCTCCCACTGCCCCAGACCCAGCCTGGGGTTTCCGGCTCCAGAAAAGCGCACTGGTTTTCCCGGAGAACCAACTGTGGCCTTTCCAAGCAGCTTCTGTGCCTGAGAGCCCCCAGTGCCAGCTCTCCCGCGGGCTCCAGGAGAAAACGGGAGCCGCTCCCTGACCGCCTGGCTCCCCATCAGGGCGGCCCGGAGGCTGAGCCACCCAGACGAGGGGAAGATTTATTAGCCCCACTGCTCTGTTAAAAGCATTCTGTCAAAGAATTTGAAAAACGCATCTCAGATTCAGCCTTTGGAGACGGCGCTTCCCTCTGGAGAAGGGGAGAGGGATGTAAAAGACATCAGTCCCACATGGCTCTGCGAGGTGAGGCCCCGATGGGTGGGGCGGCCACGGGGCCAGGTGGCCAGTTCCTGCCCAGGCCCTGTCCACCCAGAGAGGGGGCTGGACCCCAGCTGGAAAGAGCCAGGGCAGGGGCAGGACTGAGGAGGGGGGCTCAAGACAAAGGGGCCTGGGGAAACTGCCAATAGGGTACCTTGAGGGGAACCAACCCAGACACAGGGTAACACGGCCCCTGATTCAGCCCAGGCTTCAGGGTAGGCAACGGAAAAAGAGGAAATACACGGCTGGTGGAGAGCAGCCTCCCCAGACCACCCACGGGGTGCAGGCCAGAGCTCCAAAAACCTTGGCTAGGCAGGCAGTCCGGCAGCACGGGTTCTCCAAGTCCACCGCTCGCCCTCCCCCCCAGCCTGGCCCCAGCCTGCCGGGGTTTCCATGTGCCACCTGGGGCAGTGCTTTAGCGTGAGTGTGCAGGAGGGCGCCCTGCAGGGTAGGACTGTCTGTCCTGGAAAGTCCGTCAGCCCATCCCTCAGGACCTTTGCACCTGCCTGCCCGCGGCCTTGGGTCCTGCTTCTCTGCGTCGCACCTCAGGTGGCTCTTGTAGATTTTGCCCAATTGTCACCCCTCTGAATGGCCTCCCCTAGAGCACGCATGTGCACACACATGTTTATACATTGCACACACATCACATCCATGTGCACAACTGTGCAGGGCAGACATTCATGTGTGCGCATACGAAATGCACTCATGCTCATGAGCACAGCCATGTACACATGTATGTGCACTCACATGCATGCACATGCTCATATACACAATCATATGCATGTTGATGCACTAACACACTCGTGCACACATGATCAGCAACACGCTGTCCCAGTGCTCATGGGCACATGCACACACACATGCAGACATTTAGACCTGCTCGCACATGTGCGCCCACTCACAATTGCCTGCTGCACACACATGCATGTGCACACATGCACGCTTACCTTTGTGCACATATGAATGCACACATGCATGCATGCGCACACCCATAATGCGGGAAGGCCATTAGAAGACGGCTTCTGTGTGCACACTGCACACATGAGTGTTCTCACACACAGGAACACACATGTGCTTGCACACATGCATGCTCGCTCTTGCACATGCCTGAAGGCACACACATGTACACATGCACACCCCAATGCGGGAAGGTGTGTACACTGCAGGGCTCTGCAGCCTTCTTTCTGTCTGAGCCAGCGCCAGTCATGCAGGAGGCACCTCCCCAGTCCAGACCCGCAGGCAGCCCTTGGTGACCCCTAGCACACGGACTCCTCTCATGTCCTCCAGCTCTCCTGCCCCTCGCAAACAAGGGTCTGGCCTGCTCTGTCCCTGCAGCCTGGCATGGCCCCCTCTCCCACTCCCCACTGCTGGTTCCTCCTCACCCTTCACCATCTCCCAGGCTCACGCCTCCCCGGACGCCTCTACGAGCCCCCTGCTCCTCCCTGGAGCCAGAATGAAACTGATGCAGACAAAAGACATAGGGCCTCCTGGTTCAGGGCACAATGGCTGCAAATGTGGATGGAATCATTTTAAAAAATCAGTAACTATTTAATGGCTCCATTTTAAAGCATGTCTGTTTTGCAAAGAGCTCAGAATCTTTCACGTGGGATCCTGAGATGGGAGAGTTGGAAGACTGTGAGTGTGCAGGGCGGGGAGACATTTCACACATCCTTCTACACATGTCCGGGACGACAACCCAGCAACCAGGAGCCCAGGCCTGGAAACACACTCCCCGGGTTCAAATCCCCCCTTGACCACTGTCTTGCTTGGTGACCTTGAGCAAGTGGCCTAACCTCTCTGTTTCCTTGCCTGTGGAAGCAAGATAATAACACCACATTCCACCGTGTCTCCGACGACTAGAAAGGAGAAAGGAAGAGCTGCCTCTTGAACTAGGACACGACAGTACGCATGGTTACAAGATGCCAAAGCATGTCAACTGTGCGCGTTGGCATTGAAGAAACAAAGCAATGGCTCCTTTCGACAGGGGCGAGGATTCTGCAAGTTGATGCTCGAGAGGGCGGCTCTGGGCCAGCCACGAGCAGCCCCCGCTGCTCCCCTGTGCCCACGTCAGCCCTGCAAGGCTCTAAAGGCTCCCGCTTCTCTCAGGCTGCTGCTTGCAAACCTTTCCACCGACCCAGTGCAGTGCTGAAGGCTTCTATCCGCCTCTTCCCGTTAAACCCTCTCAACAACCATCTCAGCCACGACCCCCCGTTTACTGAGAGTCTGAGCTTGGAGGGCTATGTATTGCCACAGTGTCACCTGGGGAGCAGGTGGCACTCACTGCATGACTCCACTCCTTCCCATGGTGCCCCGCCCCAGCAAATGGGGAAATCGAGGCTCAGACAGGCCCATTGGGATGCCCTGGCCCCTGGTGTGGCAGGGTGGCTGTAACCAACCCAGGGGCTCTGGCTGCAGTGCCCACCCTGTCCCACCCGGCAGAGCCCCTGCAGTTCCAAGTGTGCAATTCTGACCCAAAGTTTTGGGGGCCACCCCTGCCCCTGGCTTGCTGTATTTACTGTCGCGAAGCCAGTACCTGAGGTATGCTCCTTTCTGGCTTTCTTTCAGGAGCTCCCAGCCCGTCCTGCCTCCGTGCAACCTGGATGGTGGAAAGGAGAAGACAAAGTTTTCGGCAAAGCCACCAAAGAGCAGCTCGACAACCCCCAGGGCCCGTCCTGCTCTGGGAGCTTAGTGGGAGTGGAGCAGCGGCTGCTCGCTCTGTCCCCAAGACAGCCCAAAGCGGTGGCACTCTCAGAAGTTTCCCCCAGCTTCCTCGCCCAGAATCACAGGGGCAGCCAAACCCCAGGAATCTGCCTGCTTGAAGGCATCAGACCCCCCATTCCGTCACCCACGCTCAGGCCCTGGGGGGCATCTGGGAAGAGGGTTTAGGGAGCGGCCTCCGGACTTGGTTACAAGGAAGGCTGCTCCCAAACTCAGGCCCTCCATCTCCCTGCCCTGACCGCAGCCGGTTGGCTTCTCGGCAGCTCCTTGTGCAGACACTCGTGCAATTTGCACGTCACGGTGCAAGTGAAAGAGGCATTCAGAAGCCGCCGAAAATCTGAATAGGTGGGTGAGGGAGTTTCCTGGGGCAGCTGTAATAAAGGATCTCAAACCGGGGGCTTAAAACAGCAGCTCCGGGCAGAGAGATTCCAAAAGGAGCCGAGAGGTCACTCTGGTGGGCACTCTTGCGCACAATTTAGACAACCCCTTTTTGGTTCTAATGAATTGGGGTAGCTGGTGGTGGACACCTGAAACTACCAAACTACAACCCAGAACCCATGAATCTTGAAGACAATTGTATAAAAATATAGCTTATGAGGGGTGACAATGGGATTTGGGGGGCGGGGCATGGGGACCACACTCCCCTTTGTCTAGTTTGTGGATGGACAAGTAGAAAAGTAGGTGAAGGAAACAAACAAACAAATTGACAAGGGCACCCAGTGTTCCTTTTTTTTTTTTACTTTGATTTTCCTTTTTCACTTTGGTTGTTGCTCTTGTTGTTTTTGCATGTGTGCTAATGAAGGTGTCAGGGATTGATTTAGGTGATGAACATACAACTATGTAATGGTACTGTGAACAATCGAATGTATGATTTGTTTTGTATGACTGCCTGGCATCTGAATATATCTCAATAAAATGAATATTAAAAAAAAAACAAAAAAACAGCAGCTCTGGAAGCCGAGAGCCTTAGTTGGGGTGTGGGAGGCCCCAAGAAGACCCCAGCCCAGCCTTTCCCCGGCCCCCCTGGCACCCAGCCCTCCTCGGCCTGCTGCAGTCTGTGGCTGCCCCCCTGCCAGTCTCAGCCTCCCCCACTCTCTCTGTTCTCTCCCCAGGAGGACCCCAGGCATGGGGTTTAGGGCCCCCATAAATCCAGAATGATTTCAACTCAAGAGTCTTAACTCATGCTGTTTGCAAACACGTTTATCACAATGAGGTCTCGATCTCAGGCCCTGGGTGGATGTGAATTTGGGGGTGGGGGGCTGCATCATGTGGGGGCCCCACTTCAACTCTTAGCCCTGTCATGAACTTGCCTGGAGACCTGGGCCATGCCTCCCTCCTCTGACTCTCATTCTCTCATCTTCCCTTTGTGGGCAATGATGCAGATGGGTACAGCGTAAACGGAACGGGGAGGGGTTAGCACCCGTACTGCGCTGGGGATGAGCTGTCAGTGACCCAGGATGACCGGCGAGCGTCACCCCCAGCCCCCGCTCTGGCTCCCTCCAAGGCACCTGTCTTCTCCAGCCCCAGGCTTCGTCTTGTCTCCCTGACACGTCTCCCCCAAGCCCGCACCCACCGTTTTGGAACCCTGATGCTTCCGAGTGAGGCACAGACGAGGCGTAGGCCAAGGGACAGCTGCAAGCCAGGAGGGTTTCCCAGAACTCCCGGCCGCTCAGTGGGGCGACGGCTCTGACGGGCTGCCAGCAACAACGGCCAGGCCCCGTTGTCTTTGTATTATCTCAGTGCTTTGCACCAGGGTCACCTCCTGCCCCTCGTCCCCTGTGGTGCTATCAGCAGGCAGCCACAGCATCCACTGCGCGGGGCACAACCCCACAGGTGACCTTTCCCACACACCCAAGTCCAAGCCCCGTCCCCATCACCCAGACCCCCACTCTTCTGGAGGGTCACCCCAAAAAGGCTGCACTTGGGAAAGAAGGCTGTGCTCCCTGAGAATTCAGCTCCTTCCCCAAAGTGCTCCAGAAGCCCAGCCTTACAAAGAGTTGCCCGGAAGGAGGAGGGCTTGGCAAGTTTCTAATTCTAACGCGGCAGCCATTGGGATCCCCTGCCCCACCCAGAACAACTAATGCAGAATCTCCCGGTGAGGCCCCAGCGAGTCCAACGTGGAAACACGTGGCCCAGCCCTGTGGTCCAGCCGACACGGGGACCTGAGGCCTCGGAGAGTGGGAGCAGATGCTCAAGGTCACCAGTGGCCCAGCCTGCCTGGAACCACGGCCTCCTCTCCGGGCTTGGGCCACGTCCTCCAGGGGCAGCTGCCTCAAAGCCAGGGATGGGGTTTGCATGGAGTCTGCCCGCAGGAAGACACGCATCCCATCACCGGACTCCGGAGCTGAGGCCTGCTGTGGGGGGCTTTCTGCATTAGCATCCCAGATCTGTGTGGTTTTAGTCTCAGAACCTGAGATGAAGCACAGGTAGCATCCTCTCCATCCTTTCTGGCTGGAATCGTAGATTCTGAGAGGCAAACATGCTTGCTCAATGCAGCAGCACAGCTGGCTGGGGCCGAGGGGAGGCAGCAAGACAGAACTCACCCCCAGTCATCCAACTCCACAGCCTGAACGAACACCCTACCCCGTGATGCCCAGAAAATCCAAGCCTCCTGTCCTGGGATCCATTCCAGAGGGATGGCTCGGCACAGGGTACAGGCAGAGCCACCCCTCACCAGCTGTTGGACCTTGCTTGAGCAAGTTACCTGACCACCCCGTACCTCAGTTTCTCCATCTGCAAAATGGGCACGTAAAGAGGACCTACCAGTTTGGGCTGCAGGGAGACTAGATGGATGAATGTGTGTGACATCCTTAGCCTGACGCCTTGAGGACTGTTTCTGTAACTTTCTTCGAGGGCAGCTTGTGGCTCTGGCAGAAGTGGCCCAGCTGTACCCTGGCGGCTGCCCCCTAATTTATGTTTAAGGCGAGTAGCCCTTCCCCAGCCCCACTTGCACCCCCATAAGCACACATCTCACCCCCATATCCTGTCTGAGTCATTGCCAGGGCGATAAATCTGCCTGCCCCCTCAACCCCTCTCTCTTTAGAGACTATAAATGTGTACATGCATAAATGTGCCCAGACCCGGGAACTCTAACCCCTGTGTGCCCCCCGAAAGTGTGGGTACCTGCAGCTGCCATCACCGACCTGACAGGAAACCAAAACCTGCGTTTCTCCTCCAGGGGCTCCAGGGGAGGGTCTTGCAAAGAGGAGCTTTGCTGCCAATTTTAACCTGGGTGCCCCCCACCCCGGACATGCACAGTTCTGCAGATGGGGCCAGGTTCCGGCTACAGCCACCTGCAGAAGTGAGCAAGGTGTGCAGACAGATGAGCAAGCTGTGGGCCCTGGGTCTGGAGCTGCGCCCACGCTCTCGGATCTGCCTGGCCACAGACTGTGGACATGACGGAACCTCATCTTGTTCTGCTGGTAAAACGAACATATTGGCTTATATCGTGGAATAGTCCAGGGTGGTTTTGGAGTTCAGGCCTGGCTTGCTCCAGGGTTCAAACAATGTCTCCAGAAACTCACTTCCCGCTCTCTGTTTCTGGGTTCTCCCACCTGGGTGTGGGTTTCCTTCTTGGGCCCCACGTGGTCAAAAGTGGCAGCCAGTGGCCCTGAGAGGCACATCGGTCTGGATTCCAGCACAGCCGGAAAGAGCAGCCGTCTTCCCAGCACTGTTCCCATGGGAGGCCTCGGATTGGATGACCCTGAGCCCGTCCTGCGCTCAGATGCCCCTCCAGCTCCGCCAGCCCCAACACGCAGGACCAAGAGGGCCCACAGCTGTGAGCTCCAAGGCTCGGGGTGCTCGGGGAAAGGGAGGAGGATCCAAAGCCAGCAGGGAAAGCCAGGGCACCCGCTGCTCTCTACGGAACACACACTGCATGCCAGAACCGTGCCATGGAGACGCCTGTCACGACTCCAAACGGGGTTTTCTGACGCCAATCACAGGTGGAAAACCCAGGCCCAGTGGGGTGAACACACCCACCCGAGCCCATGGTGGACCACGAAAACCTGAAAGTGGAGAGGCCAGACGCACAGGGCAGGACCACAGCCAGGGCCACCGGCAAGCCAGGACCCTCAGCTGCCCCATGCAGGCGCCGTATAAGTTTCCTGTGGCTGCTGTAACGAGGTAGCCCAAGAGGCGAAGTGAAGCAACAGAGATGCTCCCGGACTCCACGTTCCCAAGGCCAGAACCTGAAAAGAAGGGGTGAGCAGGCTCCAGGGGAGACCCTGTCCTCGTCTCAGCCAGCCCTGGGGGCCTGCGGCCACCACCTTCTCCCCTGCCTGCCTTTCCTCCGGGGTCTTACAAGGACTTTGTTGTTGGGTTTGGGGCCACCGGATGCTGTCGGTGACCTCACCTCAGGACGCGTCACTCCTCACATCTGCAAAGACCCTCTTCCCCAGTAGGCCTGTGTCTGGGCTCCAGGGATTTGACGTGATCTTCTGAGGGGCCATTTTTTGGCCTCCCACATGTGCACACAAGGAGTGAAAACAAAAATGCTCAATGGCTGGCACGGATAACAAAGGAGCTACTATTGCTGAGAACAGAAACAAAGACGTGTTTGTGGCCTTCTGGTTTTCGAAGCTCTTCTGCATAGAAATGTTTACTTAACAAATAACAATAAGCCACTCTTTGCTAAGTGCGGACCGTGTGTCAGCTGCTTCAAAAGGCACCTGCCCTGAGGCACTCACCTGCTCTCTGAGATGGATCCCACGGACCCATTTTACTGACGAGGAAACTAAGGCACAGAGAGTTATTTGGTTCGTCCAAAGACAGAGCAGAGATTAAGCCCAGCTCCCAAGCCCGTCCTCACCACGTCCTGCTGTCCCTCCTGGTTGGAATCCATCACTGGAAGATGACCTCCTTTCAAAGCTATGAGTTAAGAAACTTGAGTAATTATGATGTTTTGGACTAGGCTAGTCCTTTCATGCTTTCACTGAGTCAACAAATATTTAAGGCATGCGTCCCCGGTGCCAAGTGTGGTGGCAGTGTGGAGAAAGAAAGATGTTTTTCTCAGTCCTCCAGGAATGTGGAATCTGATAATAAAATATGACTTGACTACACAAATCCACATAAGTACCTACAAATTAGGTATAATAATTATTGCTCTCCTGGTGATGAAGACACTGAGGTTCAGAGTGACCCTGAGCTGGTACACATCAAAGCCAGGATTTGTCAGCACAGTTGGTACCTATTGATCCCCTATATCTTGTCTCCCTTCAATGATTTCTAGCTTTGTTTTTGTTAAAATGCTGTGGCTTACAAAAAATAAAATAAAATAGCAGGCAAACCAGGACCCTCTCACTAACTATGTGGGAATTTGAGAAAGTTAATTCATCTCTCTGTAACTTCCTTCCTTTTGCTGTTGAGAAAGGGTCGATCTATTAGAAAGCCATTGAATGTGGCATAAAAACAAACCTTGAAATGCCCTAAGAAATAGAGAATTCACTGGCTCATATAACTAAATGGCCTGAATGGTACAAATTCAGGGGAAACCAGAGCCGGGCGATGTCAGCACAAAGGCATTTCTTTCTCTCCATTCCTCAGCGTCTCAATTTTGATGCAAGCTGAGGCCTCTTGTAGTCTCCACGGCAGCCAGCAGCTCCCAGGGCCACAGCCATCAGATTCCAGTCCAGCAGGAAGGAGGAAGGGTCTCTGCTCCACAGCCCCTGCAAAGGCCCTGAGCTCCCCTGGCTGGCCTTGGGTCTCACACCCACCCACGGACTCAAGCCCACCAGGCTGCCTGGGGAAGGCAGGAGGACTGAGCCTGGGGTCTTGCGCTTGCTCCTGGGTCTTATCCAGGACTCAGGGAGATTATCCCGAGAAGGAGGCACCACAGCCAGGGCAGTAGACAGCCAACACCCACTGCACAGGGACAAGGGGTCTCTGTCCTGGGCACGCACTGAAATCACGTGGGGAGTGTTACAAAAATACCAGTGCCTCGGAACAACCAGCCAGAACGGGCAGAAACATCTTTCTCGGAGTTCCAGAGGATAGTGAAAGGACTGCAGTGACAGGGCAAGCACCGAGTCACGAAAAGGGCCACTTAGGAGCAGTCGTTCCTTGCGGGGCCCTGGCCGGCCCCTGCCCTGCCCCTCAGTACTCTGTGTGGAGCTGGCCTGGGTTCCCGGTGCGGGACCCTAGTCCTTGGGGAGCAGGGGAAGCCTCGAGCACACGCTGGAAGCACGTTCCGGCTCACTCCATCTGGTGGCAGCCTGGGGGACCTGCTGTCCCCGAACGTGCTCTGCGTGTGAGGGCGGCTCATCAACACCGGGGGAGGACTGTCACGTTGCACTGCCTGGGGCAAGGGGTCACTGGCTGCAGGACACACAGTGCAGCGCCCAGACCATGAGGAAGCTGTTTCCGATCCATTCCTGGCGCTACATGTACACGCCTGAGAACTCGTACAGAAAGGACCAGGGAGGCCCCTCTGCTCCGGCCTGGAGCTGTTCTTTAAACTCATTGAATGGATGAGCCCTGGAGGGGAGCAAAGACTGGGAAAGCTGTTTTCCTTTTTCTTCTTCTTCTTTTTTTCTTTTTAATTAGTTCCCGTAATCAAGCAAAGCTTTGTCATAACACTAGCTGGATACGAGCCTAAGGAACAGAGGCCTCAGAGCCTAAATTCCAATGATACATTAAATTATAAAAATGTCCAGGTTCTAATAAAAAACTATAAAACCTACAAAGAAACAGGAGGCAACTGCCCAGGCAAGGAAGAAGATGAAACCATCCTTGAGGAAGATCAGACCTGGGATACTCCAGACAAAGACTTTTAAAAATGGTCCCAAATGTGTACAAAGATCTAAAGGAAAATCTGGAGAAAGAATTACAGAAAATCAATAAAATGATAGATGACCACAAAGGGAATAGCACTAGAGAGATGGAACTTATGAACAGGAGCCAGAGCTGAAGAACACAATAACAGAAATTTAAAACTCCCTGGAGGGGTTCAGTGCAGATTAGAGCAGGTAGAAGAAATAACCAGTGAACTTAAAGATAAGACCACTGAAATCCCCCAGTCTTAGGGGGAGAAAGGAAGGAAGAAAAGTGACGAGAGCCTGAGGACCCTGTGGGATACCGTCAAGCTCACCCATCTATGCACTGCGGGAATCTCAGAAGGAGAAACAAGAGAGAAAGGGGCAGACAGAAAATTCACAGAAGTAATGGTGGAAATTTTCCCAAATTTAACAAAGACATGAATATACACACCCAAGATGCTCAACAAACTCCAAACAGGACAAACCCAAATAGAGCCACAGTGCACTATGTTATAACCAAACTGTCATATGCCAAAGATAAAGAGAATTCTGAGAGCCACAAGAAAGGAGTGACACACACCAAATACAAGGAGCTTCAATAAGAGTAAGTGCCCATTTCTCAACAGGAAGGCAAGAAGGCAGTGGGAAGGCATAAACAAAGTGCTGAAAGCAGAAAACTGCCAACCTCAGAAATGAGGCACAGATTAAGACATTCCCAGAGAAATAAAAGCTGAAGGAGTTCATCACCACTAGACTGGCCCTACAAGAGACGCTAAAGGGAGTCCCGCAGATGGAAGGGAAAGGACACTAGACAATTGACCGAAGCCACGTGAAGAAATAAAGGTCTCCAGTAAAGATACTGACATGGATAAATATAAATACCAGTACTATTGTATTTTTATTTGTTAACTCCACATTTACTTTCTCCAGTATCTGAAAGACAAATGCATAAAATTTAACAATGAATCAATGTTTTCTGGACTGATACAAATATGTAGTTTGTGACAAGAACTACATAAAAGTGGGGGACTGAGGGGTGCAGGAAAGTTTGTGTAACTATTGAAGCTAAGTTGGTATCTAAGTCAACGAGATTGTTATAGATTTAGGATGTTAAATTTAAGCCCCATGGCAACTACAAAGAAAATATCGGAGATCATGGCAACTCACAGAGACAGAAAGGAGGTGCGGATTGCCGGGGTGGGGGCGGGGCTGATGGGGAGCTAATGTGTTATGAGTGCAGGGCTTCTGCTGGGCATGAAGGGACGGTCTAGCAATGGAAGGCAGGGCGGGGGCTGTAACCCTGTGACTGTGATCCACCCCAGCAAACGGCAGGTTTGGGAGGGTTGGGATGGGAAAGTGTGTGTTGTATATACGTTTCTATAATTAAAAAAAGAAAGAAACTAAAGAGGTAGTGACAATTGAGTGCAATGCATGGTACTGGACAGGATCTAAGAATGGAGGAGAAAAGGCTTGAAAGGACATTGTCAGGACATAGGAAAAATTCAAATGAAGAAATAAGCTTTATATCAGTGGCAAATTTCTTGAACTGATAACTGCACTTGAGGTGATTACATAAGTGAAAATCCTTGTTCACAGTAAATGTACACGGAAGTAGCATGTGTGCCAGGAGTATGATGTGTGCAACCTGCTCTCAAACGTTCAGAAGAAAGAAAAGAGAGAGAGAGAGAGAGAGGGAGAGAGGGAGGGACTGAGACAGAAGGAGGAGGAGGAGGAGGAGGGGGAGGAGGAGGAAGGGAGGAGGGAAGAAGGAAGAAAGATATGGCAAAGGTGGCAAAATGTTAAAGTTGGTGGATGTGGATATCTAGGGGTGTTGGGGAACGTTGGAGTGGTCTATAAGGGGTTTATATTATTTTTGCAACTTTCCTGTAAGTTTGAGATGATTTCAAAATAAAAAGTTAAAAAAACACACTAATGCCTCCGCTGTTCTCCAAGACCATAAATGGGAAACACGTGGGTGGGGACCCAGATGCGGGCAGCCTGACCAGCCCCGGTTTCTGTGGAGCCACAGTGCGGAGAGCAGCTGGTGTAACACACTCGGCTGAACCTTCCGGGCGTGCGCGGCACCACATCTGTCCCAGCAGTTGGTGACGGTGCTGGGAGAAAGGGGGACACCTCACGGATTAACGCAGTGCCCGAGGTGATAGGACAGACATTCCGCTGTTTGATAAAGTTCCCACGAAGGCTGGCAGAGGCAGCAGGCCTGGCCCTCACCACGCCTGAAGAGGCCTCCTCCGTTCGACAGCGCTTCCAGCTGTCCGCTGAGGCGACCGCCAAGCAAGGGGCACAGTTGCAAATTGTCTTTCCCTTGGCGTGACTGGGGGTCAGCCAGAGGAGCTGAATTACTCAGAGACCCGGACAAGCCAGTCCAAACCCCGTGTGTGAACCCACCGATGGGCTGACGACTGACGGGCAGACACGGGGTCCCATCCATCACGGGACCTGACGCGGGGAAGACAGATCGGCCAGAGAGGTAAAACAGATGTCAGGGCAGGGGGCCCCAGGAGAGGCCCCAAGAGGGCCCAGCCCCTGGCCCCAGGGCAGCGCGGACCCTGGGGATACCTCAGACCCTGGCACATGTTGGAGAGCCACCCTCCTCCACGGCCGCTTGTCTCAGGGGCCCATTCTATAAAATAAGGGATCTTAAAGAGGTTCCTAAATATCATCGTGACATCCTGATGGTTACAGCGAGGAAATTCCAAAGTTCGCAGAGACATAAAAACATGCTCCTCCATGGTCAGGAAGTTCTAATAAGAAAATATCAAAAATGAAAATGATAATAAGCTTCACCAACTGGGGTCAGTTAGTGAAGGGGCAGATGTCGCTGGCCTGGTGACATCACCGCTGCCCCTGCAGGCCCCTGGCCTGTAACGAAGGACCTAAGTGAGAGCAACAAAAATGTTAAGCACAATCTGTTCATATCGAGAGACATGTGGCTCATCCTCTCGGTGCGGGAAATTCAAAACAAAGTTTGATTTTAAAGGAAGACCTTCAGTCTGAGTGAAATCCCCTGAAGGTGTCTCCCTGAGGACACCCAGTGCCAGGCTGGGCCGTGGGACGGACGTGGGACCCCCTGTCTGCTCCACGGGAGGGACGTTCATGTCATGGGGTCTCGAGTGTCTGAGCTGGAAAAGAAGAGCTGGACCAGAGGTTTCCCGGGGGACTCCCAGGCTGGAGGCTTTGGCATCACTGGACACTTACAGTTTAGCTGATGGGGGATCGTCTCCCCCGCCCTCCAGGGTGGGTGATTCTGACCCAACAGTTCGGGGGCGCGAGGGGTTGAGCGTTTGTATTTCTCAAAGGTCCCTGAGTGGCCTGGAGGCCCCGCTGGTGGGTCACCCGCACCAGGACAGATGTCCAGTAAAGGCAGGGGACGCGAGCACCCGGCAAAGCGGCCTCAGTCGCCCAGGCCCACCCCGCAAGGGGAGGGGTCTTGGGGCACCTGGACCCCAGCAGCTTCCTCTGGCTGGGGAGGCCCCTTCCAGCCGGGGCCCTGGGCAGGGGCAGGAGGGTCCTCTCCACGCAGGTGTCTCGGCGCCAACCTCCCACCGTAACTGCCCCTGCCATGCCCACTCGCCGAGCTGCGGCCAGGAAGCCACGTCTTCTGTCCTCCGGGAGCAGGGCATGGAGGGAGCCACAGCCTGGTCCGAGAAGAGCCAGAAGGACACCCAAGCTGCGCTCCTTCCCAACACCACGTTCTGCCACCAAGGGTCCCGGATGCCAGGCAGACTCGGCAACTTCACTGAGATGCAGGGCTGGCCGGGGAGCCCGACCCCGTCACAGGGGAAGGTCAGGCCAGGGGAGCCCGTGGGCCTCGTCTGCATCCAGGGAACAGCCACCAGGCACGGCGGCTGAGAGCCTGCGTCAGCGGCTTTTCATGTCCCGGGCACTGTAATAAACCCCTTCCCCGCGTTAATTTAAACTTTACAATGTAGTAAGGTTTACGTTATGCCTTAGACCCATTTAACAGATGTGGAAACCACCTCCCCAGCATTCTCATCTCCCTTGTACCCATCGTAAGGTGCCGTCCTTCCGTCTTCCTTCCAGCAGGCATTACAGAGCACTCCCTGTGCGCCATGCTAGACTCGGAGGGCACAGGAAAATAGTACAGCCTCTACTCTTAGAAACCCTCCGACGGATCAGGGTTTACCATCCCTAAGGAAAGGGCCAGAGGCATTTATTCCCCCAGCACCTATTGACTGATAATAAATCAAAACAAAGCTCTCAGGGTTCCTACTCCATAACCCAGGAGGAAAAGTAGCTACATAATCAAAGGAAGAAATCTCTAATGGTATAATCAAGTCCAGGCACTGAGGACAGGTTAGGGTGGTGAGGCGCTTTCCTGGTTCCCGCCTGGAGACAGATTGTGTGACCCACCTGTGGCGGCTGAACCCTCACCCCACCTTTGAGTAAATGACACAAGAAGAATCCCACTCTCCGGACCCCCAACCTTCTGATATTTCTTCAGCCTGTCATGAATGTGCTTGGGTGTCAGAAATGACAGCTCAGCCACACCCACGTTTGGAACAAAAAGCCTGCCACGCCCTCAAGCAGAGGCATCCAACACGGAGCCAGGCGCAGGGCAGGCCTGCAGCTCAGAAACTGGGCACCGCGAGTCCCGCCACTGGGCTCCATGCCCTGCCTCACGTCATGAAGGATGCCAGGCTCAAGCCCCAGGGGCCCCTGCTCACTGCCCTCCCCTCCCCCCAGGCCCCCTCCTCCCTGTGACTAAAGCTGGAGGAGGCAGACCTCTGGGGGTGCCCGGGATGGAGGGGTATGTGGAGAGTTGGCACAGGCTGTGCTTCCTCGATTAGAAACCTCTAGCTTCACTCCCCATGGGGAACAGGGCACCGACCCCCTTAGTGCAGGGGTGGGGCTCACGTCTGCAGAGCAGGGGCCGGCAGACCACAGCCTCGGGCCAAATCCCAGCCCGCCCCACCCACGGACAGCGCCCCAGCCAGGGGGGCCTTCTACGCTTACATGATTAGGAAAAAATCAAAAGAAGGAGAATATTTCATGATACGTGAAAAAGTACATGAAATTCAAATTTCAGCCTCCGTGATCAGGTTTTCTTGGATCACTGTCCCTCTCGTTCCAGGATGGCTCTTGCACTCCAGGGCGGGATTCAGGGGTCATGGCAGAGACAGGGTGGTCCCCAAAGCTGGAAATATTTACTGTCTGACCCTCTACGGAAAATGAGTGCCGACTCTGGCTCTAGAGGCAAGTCATTAGGCTGGAAACGCACAAGAAGGGCTCATTCGAAACCGATTTCTTTTTAGCAAAGTATCCAGTGAAACCCAATGGATTGTCATTTTGAACATCTCCAGATTAAGTTTGTATATTTCTATATTTTTTCTATAATAGACTTTGTATGTTAGATTTATTACAACACTAACAGTGATTTCTTCTGTTGGTATTTTTTTTGGGGGGGGCGTATTTTAAACAGATTTTTTGGTATCATTTACATGACAATAAGTTCACTTGTTTTAAGTGTACAATTCAAAGAATTTAAATAAATTTACAAGAGCTGTAAATTTTAGAATTTCAGTCATGCTAAAGAAAACCCTCCTGCCCATTTGCAGCCTGTCTCGCCCCTAACCTTTACTGCTTTTGAGAGGACAGTTATACATTTCTGAAACATCTTAAAGAATCTTGAGCTTACCAAATTTGCCCTAAAGAGGGCCTTTTCAACTCCCAGTGGTTAGTATTTCTCCTTACCTGTGTCCTTAGCATGTCTCTTTATAGATGTTTAGATGTCGCTTCCCTGACCACCTGGCAGCACACAGCAGAGGCCTCTGGCTTTCCTGCACTGTCCCCCGACATTCGCCTCGCACATGGCTGCCCAGCGGAGAACCACACTCCTCAGCCTCCTTTGTAGCTAAGTGTGTCCACACAGCTCTGTCCTGACCTCTGGGAAGTGAAGTGCACAGCTCCCCAGGGTGACCTTAAAAGGGAAGGGGGGAGGGAATGAGTAGTAGGAAGCCAATCCCGGGGATGGCCAGCTAGGCCCCACCCTCGGCCCTTTCCCACAACCTGCTGGCAGAAGCATCCTCACCCGGGGGACAAGGATGACACCGGGCATGGTTGAGCCAGGGTCCCCAGGCGGCCTGTAGGGCAGTGTCTGCCTTCCCTGAACTGCTGACTTCCAGACAGTTCTGTAAGAAAGAAAAAAATCTCTGTCTTGACCAAGACACTGTTAGTCTTGGCTTTTGCTAAAAAGTGAGACCTGTATCCTAACTAACACACTCCACAAAGAAAAAGAAGCGTCCCTTGGTCAAATCAAGTTAATAAATGATACATGTGCTATCTGCCACAGGTTAATTCCCAATGCATGTTGGTTTATTAAAGGCTCTGAGAAGTCCTGCCGCAAAGGACGCAGTTGAACTTGTGTAAGCTGGTGGTGCCCAATGTCTGGCTTTTCCTGGTTTAGTGACTATTAATGTTCCACATGAAACCCTTTGGGAACCCCTGATCTGAAACGATGGAAACACTATACAGAGTTAAGTCAAAGGACATTGATCGAAGTGTACACTGGGTGATTCTCCACCAGGTCTACAGGGATTGCTCTGAATCAGTGGGGGACCCCACACACCCCACTTCCTGGGAGGATTGGCTGCTTTGGTTACCAGCTGCACCCCCAGAGCTGGGGGTTTCCCAGGAATATGGTGTTAAGCTGCAGATCTTCCCAAACAAATGCAAAGAATGGGAGGATTAAAATTTGCTCACTTCCACAGTTCAGACCCTTTTCCTTCATTATAAGTAGAACACTTCTTTATTTGGGGATTAGATGGGAATATCAAAAGGATCCATTGCATGACACCTACAGCGTGTGGTTTATCCAGTTATCCACCCACGTTAGGTGGTGCAGGGGCACACGGCAACTAAACTGAGGAGCCAAGATCTGATTGCGGGTGTGTGAAAATATTTTTCCCCCTACAAAGGGGTTGTGTCTTAGAGACTGACCCCTTCATGAGCGGAAGCTGCAAGTTTAAGATACGGATCAAGCCTTTGGAGAGTGACCTCACCTCACCTCTAAATGGGGCCCGTGTGTCTGCCCGGGGTGACGAGGTGGCGCACAGTTCAGCATCTGGATCTCACTCCGACTTCCTGAGCTTGGGACCAACACCCCCTGGCTTGCCAGAGCGGACTCGGGCAAAGTGCTTCACGCCCATCTGAGCCTCAGTTTCCTCAAAGGCAAAAACCCAGTAATAATGCTCTTCGCATCTTATAGATGTCGGGAGAATGAAATGCAGTAATGGGTTCCAGGAAAAGCAGAGCGTTTGTGCACCAAGGACCAGCAATTCTACTCCAGGGGCAGCCCCGGCAGACACAGGGGCTGTGCCCACTGAACACAGGCAAGCGGATCAGAGGAGGGCTGTGGGTTATCACCCCAAACCGGGAGCCACCGATGCCCAGCCCAGTGGAGAGAAAGGGGAATGGTCTGTGCAGTGAGAAGGGCCGAGCCACCGCCACATCCCTTGGGAGTGAGTGGAGCCGACTCCGGAGCACCTGGGGTGCCCACCTGCTCAGAGCCGCAAAGCTCGTCTCCGGTGTGGAAGTCAGGGCAGCAGTACTGGGCATGGGGCCACCAGGAACCCCTGGTCTGCTGATGGAGGGTGTTTGCGGTGTGTGGGAACTTCTTGATGTTTTCCAGGGGGTACGCATACCTACGCATGTTCCACAATGGTAAATGTCCAAAGAGCGGTATCTGCAGACCCTCGGTGATCCGATGCCCGTTTCCAAGCCAGGCCTCAGTCGGCTTCGTCGTTTGTTCTTTCTCTTTCCCCAAGGCTGCACCAATGCCTGTGGACTTGGGTACCAAGGAATGATCCCCTACAGAAATGCACTCAGTCCCCTGAGTCCCCAGCAGAGCCCAGCCTGGGCTCCGGTTGGGGCTGGGCTGGGACAGTTACTGGGGGGCACAGCCGTCAGCGTGAGGGATGCCCACCACCTTTGCTCCTGGCACACTGTGGATGCCCACCACCAGCCTTCATCCGCTCCCGGGAGTGAGATGCATGAAGTGGGAGGGCAGGGCAGGCAGAAAGGTGGCTCCTGAGCTGAGACCAGGTGGGAAATCTACACCCCAGCTGCAGGGAGCAGCAGGGCAGGATGGAGGCCCTTCTCCAGGTCTGGGAGCCAGAGGCACAGATGGAAGTGGAGCTCCAGGGTGAAGGAGGCAGGGAGACCAGGAAGGCTTGGCCGTCAGAGAAAGGCCCAGAAGCTCCAGGCAACTCTGAAAAGCACAAGGCTGTGGCGGGGGTGAGGAAGGGCCCTGGGGCACCTGCTGGGGACTGGAGACGTCCCAGGCCTTGGTCTGGGGAGCGGTCCCACAGGTGAGTGTGCATGAAAAATGCACCAAGCTGCACACCTGAGATGTGTGCTCCTCACTGCAGTCTACGTCAGATAAAAACTAAAGATGGCCTTACCTAAAATTGACGGTAGGTAGCCATGGAGTCAAAGGATTTTATACTTTTTACAGGAAATGCATTTCCAGGGTTCTAAAGCTCACACAAACTTGCAGGCTGCTTGTCAGGGGCCGGGTCCTGTCCCTGTGCCGCCCCCTCCCCGAGCCCCTCCACCAGCCCCTGGGCGGTCCCAGGTCCTCGCCTGCTCCAAGCACAGGTGGGCACAGCGACCTCCCTCCCTCAACAGGGGCCAGGCACCCGCTCCCCCCCTGCCGCTCCAGCCCAGAGAGCCTCCTCGCAGCACACAGAGGCGTCGCTGGGCTCTGCTTAAAGGATTTCAAGTCCCAGGAGACGATGGAGGTGCGGCCTGGGCTCCGATCCCGGGGCCGTCCATCCGGACCGTGTCTGGAGAGTGACACTCCAGTCCTGCTTTCCTGCCCTTTTCCGTTTACCACACGGTGATTCCTCACAGCGGAGTGGTGTGTCCCCCTGCAGCTGAACAGGGGTCTGAGTAGAGCTTCTCGGGAGCTTGAGGATGGCTCAGGGGAGCTGAGGAGAGGGCTCCTGGGCTGTGGGCTTTTAGGGACCTGGATCTGACCTCCAGCCCTGCCTCTGGATGGCCAGTGGCTGCCATTCTCTGGACCTCACAACACTGAGGTCCTGGGTGATTGTGCAAATTAAATGAGATAGTGCACACTAGTGTCAGCCCCCGCCTGGCGGATTCACCTGGGAGCCTTCATCCAGCTGCAGAAGGGGCGTAGACACCGTTTCTAATGAGCCTGCCTGTCCTTCGCCTCCTGTCTCACCAGGGACCCTAGGTAGGACTTACTGAGGGCTTCTCGCCCCTCACCCTGACGTGAACACCACTTGGGAGGCTCTGTTTATTATCCTCATCTTAGTGACCTGCACACGGAGCCCAGGAGGGGAAGCAACATGCTCAGGGTCACGGGGCTCATAGCCGGCCATCTGGCTCCGCATCACAGATGGGGGGACAGACCGATAGGGGATATTGTTGGGAGGTAAAATCTGTCTCTTTTACAACTTCCTGATGTGTTTATGGAGCCACGCGTCTGATGGGCGGGCCGGGGGTGGCTGGGGTCTCCTGCCCTCCAGCCTTGGTGCAGGGCTGCCCCCACCACCACAGAAGGCAGGAGCCACCACGTGAACCATGACCGCGAGAGCAAGTTCCAGAGTCACTCTCTGCCTCGTGAATCACCCAGACCCCAGCTGTCCTTCAAATATGCTCTAGAAAACAAAACAGAAAGGGGCAGGGAATGAAAAGCTCAAACACCAGTGTTTGTCACCTGGCTCTGCCGTCTCGTCATTGCAGTTTATCCTCACAGGGTACCCAGACTGTCAGCTTGGGGCACTTGGGGGAACCCCCAAACCTGAGGGAACCGCTCACATGCTGCCCGTCACCCCCAGTTAACACCGCTGTCACGTGATTTCTGCAGGGGGTAATTCTACCTCAGCACCTTCGCGTCAGGTGCCTTCTGCACTCCGGGACTGTGCATGGAACAAGGAATCATGGTTTCTGCTCTCTTGGGGTTCAGATTTTTCTGGGGTTCTGGATGTATGCACCTCCTTCCCTCTTCTCCCACAAACATCTCTTCCAGTGAAAACAACCCAAAGGCTTCTCAAAAAGCTAAGCTTTTGCCCACTGGGGGAATCGAGCGCAAGTTGGAATCAAGGTGTGCCCCGGAGAGAGGGACGGGGGGAGAAAGAAGCAGAAGTGGCGAGTGGCACGTCTACGTAGGACCCCCCAGCTGTTCCCCCCGCCTCCCACAGCCTACAGCTCCCGTCTGTCTCTGTGATGACACCCAGGCGGGGAGAGCTATTTGTGGAACTCAGGCCCATGCACAGAGCATCTGGAACCAATTGCGCAAGGGCCCGGGTCCTCTGCTGTCAGAGCCTGGCACCCCCTATAACCCCCCAGGCTGGCTTCACCCCGAAGTATCTGGGAGACAAAAGACCCCCCAAATGGCCCCTCAAAGGCAACTGATGTTGATTTGAAGAGACATTCCAAACCAGTCCATGGTGTGGCTCAACTGTAAAGAGGCAATTACATGCAATTATTATGCAAGTGTCTAATCATTGCATGTTGGCTAATTAGTTACAAATTGCTCAGGCAATAAACTGTGCTGAGCAGAGGGGCCTCCTTCCTCGGGAATGTGGGAGGAGAGGCAGTTGGTGGCCTGGCCCTGCCCGGGAAGGAGCTGTCCCTCCCCACCCCAAAGGCCTTCTGGAAAGGCTCCCTGAAGCCCTGGTGCAGTGGCCGAGGGGACAGCCACTGATCAGAGGCCACAGAAGGTGGCCTCTGATCGCATTCACTTCCCCAGGAGTGGGGGGACTGGGCCTCCCGCCCCTCCAAGGTGCCCCCAGAAATGGACCGTGTCTTCGTCCGTGATGGCGGTTCTAACGCGCAACACCCACGTCAGTGGGTGTCCCCTCCCCACCCCTGGAGGGGAAGCTGGAGGCCGCGTTTCTGGGGGCCGCGAACCCACTGCCGCAGCACCACCCACAGGCTGCCGGAAGTGTGGACCCCCAGGTTGCCCCGGACCCATGGAGCCGGAATCTGCATTTGAATGAGATCCCGGGTGACGCGTGTGCGCTTTGCAGTCTGAGACGCTGCACTGTGGCGACCCGCACAGCACCCCAAGTTGGTGTCCTAGGACTGTGCCCCTAATTTCAAAAAACTGGTACGATCAGGCCCCCTCCCTGCAGTGGAAAGAGTGAGATGACGATCCTGCCCTCCTGTCCGCTCGAATCACAGCTTTGAAGGTTTCCTTGAAACGCCGGCTCGAGCCCAGCCCTGTCCCTGGGCGCCGCCGAGTTGGCTGCCCTGTTGACTCGCCTCACACCCTTCTCCTGTGGGCCCCAGGGCCCAGGAGGAAGAGGCCCCGAGAAACGCTGGGCCTATCTTCCCTTCACCCCACGTCTCCTCAGCCCACCCCAAGGCCTTGCCCATTTCAGGGCTGCTGGAATCTCAGGGAATCCACTCGGCGGGCCTCGGGCAGGCGTGCAGGCCGAGAGCTCTGCCCAGGCTTCCGAGGGGCCTGACACCCGCCTCCCCCTGGTCTGATGACAGCTTTACTGCTCCGGGCCTCAGTTTCCTCCTCTGCAAAATGGGAATCGGGTATCCAAGAATTTGCACAAGGGACCTGCTCACAGGGCTCTCATCGTCATATTACTGTGGCCATCGTCCCCTCCATGAGGGGTGGCCTGGGCTGGAGAGCTGCCGCCACCCCCACTGCCCAAAGGCCCCCCATGGAAGGAGCAGGGACCCTGTGGTTTTGCAGCCACCTTCTCCCCCTTTGGCAATAGCCACAGCTGCCCAGGAGCCCAAATCCTTGCAAAGCTGTCCAGGAGCCCCAAATCCTTGCACAACTACCCAGGAGCCCCAAACACTTGGGCCCCCATGCAGAAGTTCTGAGAGGAAAGTGTCCATGGCCAGCAGACCCCAGACCGTGGAAGGCTGCATCCAGCTGTGCTGTCTGGAGAGTGGGACTTCCATTCACCCCCTCAAACCCAGGTACAGATGTGCCAGGTCAGGGGCCAGCTAATTAACTTAGGAAGGTCGTGCACCCTTGACCGAGCCCGTGAAGGTCATCTGGAAACCCCGAGGTGCCCCCAGAGCTCTGTTCAGCCCTGAGGCTGCACAACTTAGACGGTGGCCCAGGAGGGCTTGGGCTCTGCTGAAGAGAGAGCAGGGGAAGGAAGGACAGACAGAAGGAAGAGCAGAGCCACAACAAGGAGGCTCCAGAAGGTGCTGACAGAGGCCTCCCACACCTCTTGGCTGCTCCTCACAGCATCCATGCCGGCTCCATCTGCAAGCAGAGGAAACTGAGGCACAGAGCAAAGCAGGGACATGTCCAAGGAGTGGGGGGACTAGGGGACAGGCAAGGTAGGAAGTTGGGAGTTCAGGGGGGCCCTGGGCTCAGCTCCCACGCCGCCACTTCCAGTGAAAAACCCCGGGCGAGTGACTTCACCACGTCGGGCCTAGGCTCCCATCTCGCGGTGAGGGGGTGAAAGGGGAGGCCACGTGACAGGCTCCGCTCTCTGTACAGCTGGCGTGCGTGACACCGCTTGCACCCTATCCGTGTTAGCCTCCCAGCGCTCCCGCAACAGATTCCCCCAAACTGGGGGCTTCATCCATGGAAATGGATTCTCCCAGCTCTGGAGGCTCGAAGTCAGAATCCAAGTAGTAATAACGGCTCCCTCCGAGGGCTCCGGGGAGTCTCCCTCCTGCCTCCTCCAGCTTCTGGGGTCCCCAGGCATCCCTTGGCTGGTGGCCGCGTCCCTCCTGTCCCTGGCTCGTCTTCACGCGGCCTCCCTCTCTCCGTGCGTCTGTGTCCGAATTTCCCTCGTCGTGTAAGGACACCAGTCACTGGCTGTAGGGCCCACCCTGACCTCATCTGACCACAGTGACATCTGCAAAGACCCTATTTCCAAGTAAGGCCCCCTTCACAGGTACTGGGGGACAGGAATTTGGGGTTCACCATTTAACCCAGTGCACCCATTCTCTCCACCGCTTTGTTGGCGATGGCCCAGCACCAGGCGTGGGGCGGGGACATAGAGCCGAGAGACAGCGAGCAACTGTCTCGCAGAGCCGTCCCAGAGGGAGGGTGGCCCCCGGAGCAGCTGTGGGGTGACCCCGAGGAGGAAGGGGAGCTGGAGGCGGGGCCGGCCGGGTCAGCTCGGAGGCCCCCACATCCTGAGCGGGGGAGCCTGAAGCCGCGGCCCCTCGGGCTGGGCAGTTGCAGCGCAGGGCGGACAGGAGTTCAATGGAGCTCTGATTACAGGGAGATAGGCCTCCCCGATGGCTTCCACCAGCCCCCTTTGTAGGATTAGTATTTATTACACCCTGAATTAGCTGGCAAGAGGCTTGGCTTCTGTGGAGACATTTAGCAGCGCTTTAGAGCATAATGTTCCTTTTATTACTCCATAAACACAGCTCTCCCTCCTCTTCCACTGTGCTCAGCCCTCGGCACAGTCTCTTTAAGCCTTTTAAACCTTTAATCAGAGACTAATTGTGCAGGGTAATAGCAAATCCCTTTTGGCTCTAGTCTTCCAGAAAAGCCCAAACTGCCTACTGACAGCAGAACTGCATGCATGGCCCGTGACTCACAGGCTTGCAGGACATCCCAGCTAATAAAGAGCTTCACGGCTAAGTGGGAAAATGCTAGTCACACAGAGCAGTATCGAGGCCACTATGTGCAAGTGTGCTGCACACCTCCAGGGGGCGCCATCTGTATCCTTGCCACTATAAATGCCACCCTGGCCCTGTGCAGTGCACGATGCGTGCATCCACCCAGAGCACTGCTGTCCACAGAGACTCGGTCAAACACGGACGCCAGGTACCCTCCAAACAGTAACAGACGCATGTTATCACTGATTTTTGTTCTCGTCTCCGACTGTGCCCTGTATTTCTAATTGCTTCTCTCTATGAAGAGTTTTGCAACACCTGCCAAGCCTGCTTTCAGGTGTGTATTAACTCGGTTACCCTCGCAGCAACCCTCCAAGGTGGGGGTCACTGTAACTCCCCTTTTACAGACAAGGGGCCCAGGCCCTGAGGCTTCACCTAACTTTACAGGTCACACAGCTCGTAAGCGGCAAACGTGGCTGCTCCCAGCTCTGTGCTCCCAGTTGCAGTGCAAAATTAAATCTCGATTGACAATAGGTCTTCCCTTGCAAATCTTGCTTTTATAGTACATAACTTTTAATTTAGTAGCTAGCAGAGATAAATGTTTGATACACATTTATGAGGCGTGGAACAAGGCACTGAATAAATGGGATCACTAGTAACTCTCCTTCCTTCTAGAATAGCTCTATGCCCTTCTAGAATGTAGAGAATTGACCTTTTATTCACCTACTTTGGAGAGCGAGGAGTGTGCACTGATGACTTCAACCTCAATGGTGTTTGTGCAAGTGGGAACAATGCGGCCCCACGAGCGAGCAGTGAGAATGCCACGCATCCAGCCAGAAGTGGGGGAGAAATGTTTTAGCAGAATCTCACTTTTCTAACCCCAAACGTAGTAAATGTGTTTGGTTTTTATTGATCCAACCAAATTCTACTTCCAGCACCTCAGCAGCAGCCCCTCCCCTCACCAGGTTCTCTCGCTCCAAACTGTTGCAATGTTCTCCAGCAAGATCTCTCCTGTCAGTCATTTATACTCTAGTAAAAATTGTAGACAATGCATAAGGGTTTCCCAGGGACCAAGTTCCTTACTGAACAGTGAAATTTTTGAGACATCTCAGTGGGTAAGCGGGGAGAACCTGGAATGGGAGTAGGCAGTCTTAGGAAGCATACTGATTAGGCGTTGCTGAATGGAATCCTAATATCCCAATTTTTAGGACTAGAAAGGACCTTCAAAACCATTTAATCAAGCTCATAATATCAGATATGAGGAAACTGAGACCCCATGAGGGAAAATGCTTCATGCCACATGCACAGCGACTGAGTCTACGGTCGAAACTGTGAGTAATCGAAGCATCACCGTCCATGCTGTCCTCAAAGGAAATAAAACGCAGGCATTTGAGCCAGGAGACTGTGTCCCCGGATTGCTTTTCACCCCAACATGTGAAGACACCAGCAGGTGCCACAGGTATTGAAGATGAAGAATCACAGGGTGCATTAGTCCTAACCCTCCTATTTTACAGGTGGGATCGCTGAAGCCTACAGAGTTAATAATCAGCTGTCACTTGTTGAACACTCGTTAGGCACCACCGTGATGACCATAAATATAAGTTGCCCTATAAGTGGGTAGAGCTGGGGAAATGCTGTATCAAAGAAAGTTAAACAGGCTTTTGAGTTTGTTTTCACTGCAGGACTTTTCAGAGCCTTGAAAGTGCCCACATGGACTGTGACACTCCGAGAAAGGCATAGAGATTGCCGGATTTACCCAGGTTATTTGGACGAGAAACCGTCTTCTCACAAAGCATCTCCTGGGCCACACTTTGGTTCTAGACTTGAACTACACACATTCTGGCAGCTCTCTCTCCCGGACAACACGCATCCAAGGGCCCGATAAGGGCTCTACTCTTAGTGCTCTGAATTCCAAAGGGAGGTCCCTCTGCATGGATCCAACGTCAAATCACTGTGCTGAGGGCTCCTTCCTGTGCAGGAATGCAGGCGCGGGAGAGGAAGCAGGTGTGCTAGGCCCTGTGCGAGAGTACAGTCTCCTTGCATGCAAGGAAGACTACACCTGTCAGTCCTCTAAGAAGACATGGCATGAGCAGCCCCCAGGCTGGGTCACAGAAGAGCAGGGTTTGTCTTCCACCCTCCCCTCCCCTTGTAGAGTACTGAGCTTTTATTCTTCTGCTTTGGAGATGATGGAGCAAAGATGGAATCAGCCTGGGCCTCTGAGCCACCATTGGGAGGACAGTTGCCCAGAGGATTGTGTAGACCTGTAGTGGACCTGGCATGGGCGGGAATTAGGCTTTTGTTGTGAGTTCACTAAGTTTGGGGACTGTTCGTCACTGCAGCCTAGCCTAGCCTAGCCTGACTGCTACAGAATTGACCACACAGAGGATCAGACACAGTTCTTCCCTTCATGATTTAGTCGGGGAGATTACAGGGATTCTCAGTAACCCTAACAGAGGCTCAACAGTGGGTCTAAGGGCTGAAATAGCATTCTCAGGCAGCTCGGTGCTTCTGCCAATATCAGCCAACCCTGAAGAGCCTGTGACGACTGGGTGGGGCCTGAAGGAGAGAGGGATTTGGGAGACTGCATGCTATTCCAAGTGGAAGGAACAGCATCAACAGAGGCCAAGGGTCAGGAAACGGGGGCACAGAGCAGAACCAGTTTTGTCAGAGCTGATATGGAACAAGAGGTGGAGAATACAAGACTGGAAAACACCACTGGCCACGATCATGAAGCAGCTTGCATTTCAGACAAGCAAGTTTGGAGGCAGGATATGCAGGAAACCAGAGGATTTGCTGACGGGTAGAGAAGCTGGTGGGACCCTAGAGGCTCGCAGACACCCTGCCTCTCCCCGAGGGGCGCGGCTCAGCACGTGCTGGCTCCGGCTTCCCCGCGGCTTTGTGAGCAGCCCCCAAACCCAGCACCCAAGGCACATCCTCGCTAGAGGCCCCGGGCCCAGGGTGTCCTGCAAACCCTGGTTGGTTCCTAGTTAAATACTGGATCACCAGGACCCTTCAAATGTTCATTTGCAAGACCTGGCGGCTATGGAACTCAAATCCATTAGCCCCCGGAAACATTAACCGCCAAACCCAACCCCAGCTCGGCCATTTGGCTGGAGGGGCTCAGCAGCAGGCAGAGGCACCCGATCTGGAGATCTCGCCCTGCCTCGGTCGGCTGCACAAAACGGTCAGATCCGCCCCTCACAGCATCCACCAAGGAAGAAGGCAGCCTCACTCAAGCCCAGGAGGGTGACCCCACCCCCAGAGCCGCCTGCCTGTCCTCCCGGCCGAGGCTCCCCAACATGTCTTTATCATCCCCTCCGTCACACTGTGCAGACAAGGGGGGCCTCCCCGCGGGGCAGGCTGTAGGTTTTGGGCTGTCAGGCTAGACGAGTCCCCCTGTCTTGCCGGCCCCTTGTCCCCCACAAGCCTGGGTATGGACCATCAGAGATCGTTTCACTCCCAACTGCAGTTATAAATCAGAGCTTTTACAGCGGTGCTTCCCCTGAAAGGCCCCGCTTCACTGTCAAAGGGTGAAAAGAGGGGGGAAAAGTGCAAAAGCAAAGCCAAGGGCACAGGGCTCACAGGCAGAACGAGCAAGACGACCCTGCTTGTTCAGCAGCCCGGGGTGGAGCCCCTGAGAGCCGCCTGGAAAGCAGCCTTTGAACTGTCCCACCCCGTTTCCCCGAGAGGGGAGATAAGCCCACCCAGCGCAGCGGTGCTCGGAACTGGAGGCATATGGGCTCCATTAACCTGCCCTGCGCCTTTTAAGTATTTGCAGCTCAGGCCGCCCACGAAATCCAAGCAGAGGAGTCCCGGGTTAATTTCCTTAAATGGATCTTGGTCATCCGACCGGCGCAGGGCCTCCTGGGCCTCCTCCAGGGCACGGAGCTAAGGCCGCGGCGAGGTGATGCTCGCCGAGGCAGGGAAGGCCCTGCACGTCAGCCGGGCCGGCGGCCCCCCAGGAGGGCGATGGGCTCTGGGCGCAGCACCCCGGGTTCTGGTTGCAGCCACGTCACCGGCTGGTCGTGGGTGGCTATTGGCCTGCTCCTGTGCTTCTCTGTGCCTCGGTTTCCTCCTCTGCAAACCAGGAGCTGCCCTCCCTGGAGGTTGCTGAGGGGATTAAATGAGTTAAAATGTGCAAAACCCCAACCTCAGCTTCTGGCACATCCTAAGAGCTCGGTGGGCGGAAGGACGGGAAGCGGTGACAGCCTGAAGCTGGACGTCTCCTTCAGGGGGGCCATCACCCCGAGGTCCTTGGAGGGGCAGGTTGCCCGTGGTTAGGGGTGACTCTTGGGGGCAGCTGGCCTCCGTTCCCACCCCAACTTAGGGCTGTGGCCTTGGGTCACCAGGAGTCTCATTTCTCTGCTGTGCCTCAGTTTCCTGGTCTGTACAAATAGGATGATGATGACGACAATGACAATGATGACAAACATGAGACCTCCAAGGCCAGAGCAGATATTCAGTGATAACTGGACTAAAGAATGAATACGTAAGAAACTGAAACAAAAGCTCCGTGGAACTTGCCCTTACACCGTGTCATGGTCTCTGTAAGTGTATTTTATTCTATTTTATGGAAAGAGAATTATTTGTTTCCCATTTACTAAACTGATTGCATAACCCACCTGTGGGGCTCGGGGCCACCTGGGCAGGGGTGGGGTGGGGTGGGGGGTCCTGCTGATCCCATCCAAGTCATTATCTTGCCCAAGAGGAAGGCAGGCCTGGAAGAGCAGGCTGGGCCAGGGCTGGAACTCGAACCCGGTCCCCTTCTCTCCATCCCATCCCACCTCTAGGACTCAGGAACTTGAACCCCACGGTTCATGCATGGTTCACGCACTTGCAGCCCTCTGGGCCTGCCCTGGGCCTGTGTGCTGGCTTGAATGTATTATGTCCCCCAGAAAAAGCCATGTTCTTTGGTGCAATCTTGTGGGGCAGACATATTAGTGGGGATTAAGTTGGAACATTTGGATCAGGTTGTTTGCATGGAAATGCGCCCCACCCAACTGTAGGTGATAACTCGGATGAGATAATTTCCATGGAGGTGTGGCCCCACCCATTCAGGGTGAGCTTTCATCAGTGGAGCCATATAAATGAGCTGGCAAACAGAAGGAACTCAGTGCAGCTGAGAGTGACATTTTGAAGAGGAGCTACAGCCAAGAGGGACACTTTGAAGAATGCACAGAAGCTGAGAGAGGAGCTGCAGATGAGAAACAGTTTGAGGATGGCCGTTGAAAGCAGACTCTTGCTCTGGAGAAGCTAAGAGAGGACAAGCAACCCAAGAGCACCTAAGAGTGACATTTTTGAGAAGCTGGATCCTAGAGAGGAACGTCCTGGGAGAAAGCCATTTTGAAACCAGAACTTGGAGCAGACGCCGGCCATGTGCCTTCTCAGCTAACAGAGGTTTTCCGGACACCATTGGCCATCCTCCAGTGAAGGTGCCGTTTGTTGATGCCTAACCTTGGACACTTTATGGCCTTAAGAGTGTAACTGTGTAACCAAATAAACCCCCTTTATAAAAGCCGATCCATTTCTGGTGTTTTGCATTCCAGCAGCATTAGCAAACCAGAACAGCCTGGGTGAGCCGATCTTCCTTCTGTCCTGGCGCAGGTTTCCCAGCTGGTGGGCTTGGGGAGCTGGCGCGCTTGGGGAGCTGGTGCGAGGCCAGCGTGCTGAGTTTGTGGCCCAGATGAATGGGCAGGAGTTTGGGGCCTGGATGGATGAACAGGAGTTTGGGGCCCAGACACGTGCTCTCTGGCGGGGCCTGGAACTGAATTCATGAGAAGTGGAGGGTGGGCATCCGCTCCGCTAGCTCTCACACAAAAACCTCTTTATTCCTCAGACACCAAAGGGCACGAAGCCCTTTCCACCGAACCCCCTTTCCCAGTTCCTTCCCAGTGCCAACTTTTAATCACCTGAACACAGCTCTGCCCACCTGCCAGGCAGCGAGTGGGGGTCCTTGAGCTGCGCCCCTTCCCACAGGAGCCCCAGGGGGCCAGAGAGGGCTGTGCCCACCAGCTGGTGCTGCCCAGCTCAGGTTTCAGCCCCCCATCCTTTTCCTCTCCCCCAAACGGGCCCCTTGGCCAGGACTCACCCGCGGCAGCTCCTGGCAAGGCCAGGCCTCGCCTCCAGGCCCAGGGCTGCTTCCCCCAGTGCCCCCTCTCTTGGGGACCCGTCTCCCTCTGTCTGTCTCTCCTTCCTCTTCCTTTTTCTCACCCCCTCTCTCCTTCCCTTCCTCCCACCACCTATTTATCCTTTCTTCGTTCTTTTGCTCCCTTCCTTTCTTTTCTTCTCCCCTTCTCTTTCCCTCATCTCTTCCACGTGTCCTTTCTTTTCTCCATCACCATCTCTTTATCAATATTTAGCAATGGAGAGGGCAGGGAATCCCGCAGGGGAGAGAGAAAGGAGCAGAGGAGGCTGAGCACACCTCAGATCTGCTGCAGCGGTGAGCCAGAAAGGGACCCCGTCACTCAGTCACCCCTCAAGCACACATGCACACGCACATACCCACACATGCAGGCACACTCCCAAGCACGCGTGTGCACACACGCACATGCCCACGCTCACAAGCAAGTGTGCACACACGTATACTCACACACCCTCGTGATCATGCTCATGCACACACGCATTTCCTCGCACAGGTGCACACACTAATTCACACACCCACATGGCGCACACTTGTGCCCTCACACTCACGCGGACACGTGAACTCCCAAGCTGCCCAGAGCCATAACTTTCCCTGCCTGGGCTGATAACTCTCCTGACGAGAAGGAAAAGCCTGGCTTGCAGAAATTTGCCAAGGGACCCAGGACCCACGAGTCCCTTGGCCTCCGTGTCATATCCTGAGTCATTTGTTCCCTGCCTCTTGAAATGTTCCTGTTTCTGGTGAATGAGCTAAATCAGGATCCCCAAATGACAGCTTCCCCTCTTGCCCAGGTCCCCCATCCGGGAGTGTGCCGTGGTTCCCGTCCCCGGGTGTCGGAGGCCTGTGACCGCCTCCACCTCATCCTTCCCCCAGATGCCGCTGGCTGCCCCCGAGCCCTCCCACCGACGTGCCTCAGCCCTGCTCGCTCTGCCCGTTGCCCCTGGAACACCCTCCCCACTGTGCAGCCCCTCACTGCCTGTCCTCCCTCCTACACCTCCTCCTGCAGGAAGCCTTCCGGGCACCGCTGACCCAGGCTTGCTCCTCAGTATACAGACGGCACCTCGGCGTCCTCTCTTTGTTCCTCTTTCTGCCTTTCGTTGCAGAAATTTCCAAGCACAGACTTACAGCTCAAACTATGTCCCTTAAAACACTAAAGGAAACAATATGCGGGTTCCTGCACAGCCATCCTAAGTTTGGTGGCCAGTGGGCCTGTGGGGGATTGTGCAGGTCGTGGCGCAGCAGAGCCGAGGGCTGGAGATCCAGGGCCTGACGCGTGCCCCAAGGAATACAATTGGGGCAGGAGGTCCCCATGACAAGAGACGCCCACAGGAGCAGAGCAAAGCCCCACAGAAAGGATGGGCCATGTGGGTGCCGACGCGGCAGGGACAGCGGTGCACCTCCCTCCTCTGGAAGCAGTTCCCGAGGGCCTGCCTCCTGCCACACACACGCTGTCGATCTGGTGGGAGCAGCCTGGGCTCTCCCCCTGCGATCCCTCTCCCCGGCCCCATCCTGGCTAGGGACCCCCTCCTGCTGATGCAAAGGAAGTGGAAGGCCTGGAGGGTACGGGCAACTCCCACTGCACCTGCTCAACCCCCAATGCAGAGGTTGCGGGGTGCTGGGGAAACCCACAAAAGTGGGGCCCAAGGTGGGCAGTCCTGGGAGGCCAAGGATGGGGCCAAAGGATGGGGGATCAGGGCCAAGAGGAGGCGAGTGGGGGCGTGGCGTGGTCAGGGAAGGCCCCATCGAAGCAGGGCCCCGAGGACGGGGACAGCAGGGCAGGGCATCCCGGGAGGGAGGTGTCCCCGGCCGAGGACCTACGGGCAAAGGCCTCTTTCCACTTCGTCCTCCCAGCTCTGAAATTCCACGACTCCATCTCCTGGCAAAGCAAGGCCTGTGGCCTCGTTTGGGTGGGCATCACTGGTGGGAGGGAGCGTGGCCACACGGGCACTTGGAGAAGGGGCTGCTCCCCCTTGGCTCTCCGGACCATTCTTGGCCACGGGCCCTCCTTTGGGGTGGGGCTTGTCAGACAAGGACTAAAAAGAGTCCACTTCCATTTCATTTAACAAACGTGGTGAGCTTAACATCCGCTCTACGGCAAGCCCTGCATTAGGCCTGGGAAACAAGTGGAAAACCAGGCTCCGTGGCCCCACCTGGATCACCTGCTGGCCCAGCTGGCATCATTCCGGAACAATCCGGTAAGTCAGGTCTTAGCGACACCCTCCATATACGAGTGCAAGACAGGCTCGGAGAGAACAGGAAAACCCTCGCGAGGCCACCGGCTCTGAGCCGGAGGGGAGGCCTGCCCTCCCACCCGGGGCCAGGCCCACGAGGCCGGCAGGACGGGCCTACGAGCCTCCAGCGGGGCAGACCAAGGCCGTGATTTACGGCGGAGCAATATCTTGGGGGCCATGAGCCAGAACGCAGGCCGCGGGTGATGGCTTTAGCAGCAGCCGGGGCCCCGTTTGGACCGACAGGTAGCAGACAGTCATGATTTAATGGTGTTTATGAGTTGCACGTTAATCCATCTTAAAGATGGGTGGGGGGCAGGGGGTGACAGCAGAATTCAGGACCAGGAGTGAACTCCAAAGTGGAAAGTGGTGAGGGAGGGGCCGGGCCTTGGCGCTGCCGTCTGGCATGGGTTTAGTAGAAAATGATAGAACACACTAACGTGCCGGGAACCCGGGACACAACCTGCATATTCTCAGCCTTCAGTTTTGCATATGCAGAGCAGTTAGGCCCCAAATCACCAAGGACCTCACGGTCTCCACTTCCCCTCTGAGCTAAGAGGGCAGCCACGGCAGCTCAGCCTTACGAGGGACAACTCTTGTCAGGCGCAGTTGCATTATGCGGTGGATTTATAAAATCCTTCCAGTAATGCTAAAAGGCAGCTTCCTCCCTGGCAGGTGGGGAGGCTGAGGCCCAGAGAGGGCAATAACTTTCCCGAGGTCACACAGCAGGTAAATGATGAAGTTGGACTACACACCCAGGCGTCTGGCTTCGGAGCTCCCACAACTACAACCACAACCACAACCACAACCATGGGGCTTCTAAGGGTGGGAGGTGGGAGAGTTGGAAACTTCATTGTGGGTTTCAGCCTGGAGAAGGAGGAGCCATGGACAAGGGGGGTTTGAATAGCCACACCTGTCCAGGGTATAACTGCAAATTCCCAGGGGGTGCATGATCAGGCAAGGAAAGGAAATAAAAGGAAAATGTAAAACTAAGTTTATTTGTAGGCGATAGGACGCTGTATATAGAAAATCCCAAGGGATCCACATACAAAAGTTATTAGAACTAATAAAAGGGTACAGTAAGACTGCAGGATACACAACTGATATTCAAACACCAATTGTTTTTCTATACATCAGAGATGAACAGGGCAGAAGTGAAATTAAGAATACAGTTCTGGTCATGATAGCGTCAAAATGAATAGGACACTTAGGAATCAATTTAAAAAAAATGCAAGAATTCCCACTGACAACTACAAAACTTTGTAGAGGAAAATTAAAGAAGATCTAAATAAATAGAACAACGTCCCACATTCACGGATTGGAAGACTGTGTATTGTTCGCCTGGTGATATCCTGGGAGGCGGGACCGCGTCTCCTCTAAAACACGTTCGGGGTCCAACCCCTGGCCTTGGGTGAGAGCCCATTTGTAAACAGGAAATTTGAAGACGCTAGTGGTGAGGTGAAGCCAAACTGGGAGAGGGGCCTTCGCCCAAAGCTGCTGAAGCCTCACAAGCAGTGGACATGGCAGGGAAGCCACGGGGGCAGCCGGGAGCTGGGGGTTGATGGCCCAGCAGAGAACGAAGCCGCCATGTGCATCGCGGACCGCCAGCAGCCAGCCCCAGAATGCCACAGTCTCTGGGGAGAAATCATCACCTTGCTGACCCCTTGATTTTGAACTTCTGGCCTCAAAACTGTGAGCCAGTAAGTTCCATGGTTTAAACCTCCCTATGGTATGGTTTTTGTTTTAACAGCTAGGAAACTAATACGGCTCCCCAAATTGATCTATAAATTCAATGCAATTCCCGTCAAAATTACAGCAGGATTTTTTGCAGAAATTGACAACCCAATTTTCAAATTATGCAAAGATGCAAGACACCTAGAATAGCTAAACAATTTTGAAAAAGAACAAAGCTGAAACGTTTTCACTTTCTGATTTTACAGCTTACTATAAAGCTCCATTATCATCAAGTCAGTGTGGTACTGGCATAAGGAGAGACAGAATTGAGAGCCCAGGAAAAAAATCCTTGTGATATAGTTAACATTTTTTGACAAAAGTACCAAGACAACTCATTGTGGAAAGGAGAGTCAGTTCAACAAATGGCACTAGGACAACTGGCTAAACACATGCAAAAAGATAAAACTTAAACCCTCATCTCACACCATACACAAAAATAAACTCAAAAAATTTGTAACAGAGTTAAATATAAGAGCTAAAACAATAAAACTTTTAGGGGATAACACAGGAGAAATTCTTTGAGAACTTAGGTTAGCAAACATTTCTTAGACATAGCACCCAAAGCATTGTCCAAAGAGGAAAAAAATCAACAAATTGGACCTCGTCAAAATTCAAAAAACATTTGTATTTCAAAATACATCACATGTATAATGAAAAGACAAACAGCTGAGTAGGAGAAAATATTTGCAAAACATATATCTGATAAAGAACTTATGTCCAAAATATACAAAGAATGCTTCCAACCCAGTCACAAGAAGACAAAACGTAGGCAAAACACATGAACAGACATTTATCCAAGAGGATATGAAAATGGTTAATACGCACCTTAAAAGATGCTCCGTCTCTCTAGCCGCTGGGGAAATGCAAGCTGAAGCCGGGAGCTCTCACTTCCCGCCCACCAGGACACTGTCATAAATGAGACAGCGGCGGGCACGGACCTGGAGGTGCTGGCAGCCTCCTGCACGCCTGGTGGGAGGTAAAACGGCGCAGCTATTTTGGAAAACAGTTGGGAAGTTTCTCAAAAAATTAAATTTAAACCTAGCAATTCTACTCGTAGGTATCTACCCAAGGGAAATGAAAACGTATGTCACCAAAAGACGTGCATACGAATGTTGATGGCAGTATTATTCAGAATAACCAAAAATGAGCCAACCCAAATGTCCACCAATGGGCAAACGGATAAGCAGAACGCGGTCTACCGACATGATGGAATATTATCCCGCCACAGAAAGAATGGAGTCCTGATTCATGCTTCAGCACAGGTGGACCTGGAAGACATCAGGCTGAGTGAAAGAGCATGTATGGTCTGATTCTGTTCATAGGAAATGTCCAGAACAGGCACATCCACAGAGACAGGAAGTAGAGCAGTGGTTGCTGGAGGCTGGGGGTAAGAAAAGGGATTAATTGGAAAGGATCTTATTGGGGAGTGAAAATATAATACTGACTTATTGGTGATGGTTTACTACTCAATAAAGTCATTAAAAATCATTAAAGTATAGGCTTTAAGTGGTTGAATGTTATGTTATGTAAAATATATATCTCCACTAAAGTTATTAAAAATTTTCCTGGGGATCCTTGGTTTGATAGCAAAGGGCCTCCTGGGCTCCATCCCACTGCACCAAGAGAATGTGGAAAGGCTCCCCCAGACCTCCCTGCAGGGCCCAAAGCAAAAGGAGGAGCCAGGAAATTCAGGCCTTTTCGCCACCAACAGAGGGGGCGGACGGTGTCCGGGTCCTCTATCCTCTAGGCTAAAGGCGCTTCCAACGCGCTCTGTTGCTGTCAGTGTCATTTCATCCCAAGGGCTGCCTGAGCTCACATCTCCCTGCCACCATACAAGCTGTGTGACCCTAGGCTAGACGCTTGCCCTCTCTGAGCCTCTACAATCTCAGCTGCTATTCTGGCTGTAGAGGTCCTGTTATGCAAAATACCAGAAATGGGCTGGCTTTTATAAAGGGGATTTATTAGGTTACAATTTACAGTCCTAAGGCCATAAAAATGTCCAAACTAAGGCATCAACAAGAGGATACCTTCCCTGAAGAACGGCCGCTGGCATCTGGAATGCCTCTGTCAGCTGGGAAGGCACATGGCTGGCGTCTGCTGGTCCTCTGCTCCTTGGGTGTGTTGCTTTCAGCTTCTGATTCCAGTGGCTTCTCTTTAAGTGCCTGTGGGTCCTCTTGTAGCTTCTCCGGGGCAAACTCTGGGTTTCATCTCTTAGCTCAGCATCCCCAAGCGTCTGGTTCCAGCGGCTGTCTCCAAAATGTCTCTGGATGTCTTCTCTCTAAGTGTCTCTCAGCTCCGTTCAAAACGTCTCTGCCTTTTATCCTCTTCTAGAGGCGCCAGTAAACTAAGACCCACCTTGAATGGGCGGGGTCACATCTCCACCGAAACATGCTAATCAGAAGGTCCCACCCACAATAGGTCTGCCCCCACAGGAAAGCACTAGAGAACATGGCTTTTTATGGGTACATGACAGATTCAAACCAGCACAGCGGCCAGAGGGAAATAATTGGCACCCTGCACTGCTGCCAGAACTTGCACCCAGGGCTCCTGCCTTTCAGTCCATAGTTCCTTCCATGAACTTCTGCACCTGTAGTTATTAAGGATTCCATGGATTTCTGTAGCTTTAATAATCAAGAATGATCTATAAAATTAAATGCCAGTGCCACCAGGGAGACGGAAAGGACTCGGCTCCCTTCTGCCACTCCCCTCACACCCGGGGAGCCTGGGCCTCTGTCCTGGGCAGGCGAGTGAGAGATGGAACAGGGGATTTTAAGAAACACGCATGCCGGCCACAATTGCAGCCAGCGGTGTTCACAGGGGGCCCAGCCCTCAGAACGCACCCTACAAACTCCTCTGGGCTGGGCCTGCCACAACCCCTCCAGGTGCCCCTGGCCTCGCTCAGTGCTCGGGAGGCTGCTTGGCCCTGGTGGGGTTTGGCTCATGCAGGTGAGGGCAGGAAGAAGAGATGGGGTCTTTCCCGTCCTGGCCCCCACAGCCCCTCCTACTGCCAGCCCTGGGGGCTTCACCATCCTTGCTAGTTTCATTCAGCCTCGTCCCCTATCCACCCACATATCCCCTTAATTAAACTCTTGCAATTACCCAATTTCACCACAGTTGTTTCCTGGCCAGACTCGGGCCAATTTATCCTCCATCCCCCTCCCCTCCAAATGCTCCCTGACCCCATGCATGGCCACATGCCCAAGGCCCCTCTCCCTCCCACCCTTCATGGCATCGCTCGTTCCTGGGAGTCATGCCCCATGTCACCAGGGTGATTCAGTCCCCTGGGGGTCATGTCCCACATAAGGGGGAGGGTAATGAATTTATTTGCGGAGTTGGGCTTACAGAGAGAAGGGCCACATCTGAGCAACAAAAGAGGTTGTCTGGAGGTGCCTTTTAGGCATAATTATAGGAAGGTTCAGACTCCCATTTACAGCCCTGAGTTTCCTAAGAGCAAGGTTCAAGATCGAGGGCTTGACTTATTAAGTAGGGGGTGCCTAATTTCACATAGCATATGTTCTGTCCAAGATAAACAGTGTCCCACATTAGCTTCCCTTAGTTGTACAAACATCATCACTCTCAATTTTGAACAATTATCATAACACAAAACATCCTAGAGCTCTTGTCAGTCACTAATTATTCATCCCTAGTATTAGTGTAGTGCTAAGATACTCCTATTAAATATAGCCAATGACGTTTTCTAAGGAAATGGAGAGGATCCTAAATTTCATATGGAAATACAAGAGACCCTGAACTGCCAAATAATTTTGAAAAAGAAAATCGAAGTTGTGGGACTCACACTTCCCGATTTCCAAACGGAAGCTACAGTGATGAGGGGCTGGCGGGGGACAGAGCACGGATCAGTGGGGCAGAACTGAGGGTTCGTTCGGGGCGTCTCCAACAAAGGGCCGGGTCCACTCCTGTGGGGAAAGAACAGTGCCTTCCGCACGCACTGCGGGGAAACTGGATACCCAGTGCAAGACTGAAGGGGGAGCCCTACATCGATGCCGTACGCAAAAATTAACTCAAAGTGGATCAAAGACCTAAATGTAGGAGCCAAAACTGAAACGTTTAAAAGAAAGCGTAGGTGTGAATCCCGCGCCCACCTTCAGGTGTTCCGGGCTGGCCCGGCGGCCGTGATGGGAAGAAGCCACCGGGCAGGACCTGGGGGCAGCGGGGGCTGAGACCGGGAGACCTATCGGGTAGGGGCCGGCGGCAGTGGCAGAGCTGGCTGCAGGCTGTGGATTCCGGGTAAACGTTGACGCAGGACGGGGTGACCGAGCGGACGTGGGGGCCAAGGTCGCACGGAGCTCCTGGAAGGATGAGGCTGCCGTTAACTCGAGCTGAATCCTGTTACCTGCGGCCCAGCGGTCCCTCCAGGCTGCCCGAAACACGCCCCCCAACCCTCGGCCTTCCCTCCCCACATTCCTTCCAGCCGGAGCTGCACAAAATCTGATTTGTGGGGGAACTCAAGAGGCATTTCCCACCGGTTCCGCCTCTGCTTCAAGCGGAAAGAGCGAGAATGGAAGGGAAACCTGCCCCAGGCCCCTCCCCCTC